>JAULBS010116096.1:0-14604 GCA_032355785.1 Symmetromphalus regularis | reverse complement strand
GTTTGTTTGTGTGTGTGTGTGTGTGTGTGTGTGTGTGTGTGTGTGTGTGTGTGTGTGTGTGTGTGTGTGTGTGTGTGGATTTAAAACTTGATACTACATTATATAGGTTCATGTCCTTCCCCGTTCTTTAACAAACAAAATTGTTATAAACTTGGTTTACCTCGCCCTTAACGTTCTCTTGAATGAGTCAATATCAGCACTTCAGTCTAAATTGACTTTTACGTCTATGTGACAATACATCCAGCGACTCAGTCTTGTTAAAACCTTTCTTGCTAGTATTAACTTGTACGTCTAAGGCCCAGTTTCTCGTTGACGGTTCAGCCACGATCAACAGTTCAATCCATTCTTTTAACACGAGTGGGCGCAGTTTAAACTAAGAATCGAGGTTGAACTGTCGATGAGATATCGGTCCTAAATATCAGTGATTATAACTCATTGTTATATTATAAAACCTTAATGTCTGAACTTAATTTTCAGAATTAATATATGGATTGAACTTTGAACAATGTTTATAGACTTATTAAAGCCTCTATTTCATTTATTTATGTTCCAACTTTAAAGTTAAATAAGAAAATATGAAACATATTTGCAGATACATGATGGGGGAAACATAGACACATATTTACACACAGTATTATAAGAATATTTATGAAAGAATTTCCCCCACCATTATATCTGTCACTGTAAATCTAGCCCTAATCTTGACCCTAACCCTATTCCTGAACCTAACCCTAATCCTAATAATATAAAACACGAAAATTGGTGGTGGGGAAAATAAGGACGACTTACCAATCTGTATTTCTTCCATTTCAGCAATAGCCAACAACATAATCAGAGCAATGGAGAACAGCAGAAGAACTATCCTTATATTGACTCCAAGTTATGTACAGAGTGAGTTCTGTAGGTTTGAATATCAGCGAGCACAACATGAAATGTTAAAACGGAAACAGAGGATCATTCCCATAGTGCTTCAGGATATCACTTCAGACCGGAAGTTTATGGATGAAACTTTAAAAACTATTCTAGACACTATCACATACATTGATTGGCCGTCTGACCAACATGAGAAAAAGATAGACACATTCTGGAAGCGCTTAGAGCTCTCCATGCCAAAACGTAAACTGCGAAACAGTAATGAATCAAAAGACAATGAATTGTCAGATGTTTTAACGGATGCTACACCCTCTTCTAAAGTAAACAGTTCTACAGAGTCGGCATCACAAAATTTGAAAATATCACCAAATAATGTTTCTACAGTAAATAACCTAAAGGAGACGAAACAGGAAAGGTTAGAAATGTCACCAATGAATGGTCAAAACAATCTAAAAGATTTAAATGTATCTTCAACTTCTTCCAAAAATAACAATGCTGATATTTCTAAGATTAACTTTTTTGAAAATTTTACCATTCCTGATCTTGAGTTGTCATTTCAAAAAGTGTGATAACACATTAAAAACCTCTCTACATAGTACAAAAAACAAAGGATGAAACAGCCCTGCTAAAAAAATTTTCGACCCAGATACGGACTGAAAGCACAGTCAAGGCGAACACCTCATTGTTTCAGCATCTACTTGTTAATTTTAATCTCAAGTTTAACTTTTAGAATGAAAAGCTGACACACTCTGTTTCCCAAGCTTGAAAAGATGATGGACTTTAAACTTTGCCTTCACTTTAGAGATTTTTTTCCGGGAGTAAGTGGACACAGGGGTGTAAAGCCTGAGAGAACATCTCCCCAGTTTTTGGATAGAGAGGATGCCTACATAATTATCTCCCCACTTTTTACTTGAAAAATTGAAATTAAAATGCCTAAATAATAAGCTTAACCAGTATTTCTCATTATTGTTATCAATGTAATACTTAACCATGTGGTTTTAGCGTAAATATTTCGAAGTACACAGAGGGTCTATAATGGCGTCAATCCTGGGAATGGGGGGAAATATCCCCAACATTTTGGACATATCCCCCTCTCCCACTTGCAGGAAGCGATTTTAGCCCTTGAGTGGACAATTTAGTATGTAACAAATTACCGTCACATGATATAGGTTACTCTTAGACATACATTTGGATTAACGGATGAAGGCAACTGCGTGATAAGAAGCGTGTGTGTGGATTTGAAATTTAATACTACATTACATAGTTGCATGCTATTACTCGTCCTTTTAACAAACAAAATTGTTATAAAATTGGTTTACCTCGCCCATAACGTTTTCGTCAACGTTCTCTCAGCACCTCAGTCTAAATTGACTTTTACGTCTATGAGACATCCAGCGACTCAGTCTTGTTAAAACATTTCTTGCTATTGTACGTTTAAATATCGGTGATTATAACTCATTGTTACATTATAAAACCTTAATGTCTGAACTTTGAACAATGTTTATATGCTTATTAATGTCTTTTTTTTTATTTAAAGAATTATGTTCTAACTTTAAAGTTAAATAAGCAAACGCGAATGCTATTAACAGATACATGATAGGGAAAACATAGACACATATTTACAGTCTTATAAGATTATTGAAAATCAGAAGAAAATAAACATATTTATGAAAGAATTCTTAATGTTCCCCACCATTATATCTGTGACTGTAACTCTAACCCTAATTCTGACCCTAACCCTGTTCCTGAATCTAGCCCTAAACCTGAAAACATAAAACAAGAAAATTGGTGGTGTGGAACATAAGGTCGACTTACTAATCTGTATTTCTTCCATTTTAACAATTGCCAACAACATAATCAGAGTAATGACTTATATTGACTCCAAGTTAGGTACAGAGTGAGTTCTATAGGTTTGAATATCAGTGAGCTCAAACACGAGAAAGAATTCCTTTTTTTTTATTCATAAATATTTATATATACAATGAAACCCCACTATTAAGACCACTAGTGGGACTTAATAAAAGTGGGGTGGTCCCGGTCCGTCTATTTACCCCAAGACATCCCACAGAGAACATAGCAAAATTAATTGTGGTCTTAGTTCAATCGGCACTGCTGTGCATAGCGGCAGACGAAAGAACTTAGTTTCAATAAAAGCTGAAAAGGCTATTTGGATCAACATTTTATTCCAATTTTAAACGCGTACTCTGTCATTTAACTCCCTCCCCAACAGACTAAAGTTTGAACGCTTGCGAAAAGTTGATAATTGTGAACAGTCCCTAAAAAGAGTGTATAGTGTGGATCACTATTCGCATCAGATCCGGTTTGTAAACGCGCATTGTTTGAACACAACATTATAACGATACGTAGATCTATGCTAGTAGACACATAACAAATAACATGATCTATGTCTGCAATCTGCGTATGCGGAATTAACGCGTCCAGCAAATAACGAACAATGAGTTAGCAGAAAGAGGCAGGTTGATTGGGTATGTCAGTGTAACTCCACGTTTACAAATAAAGAACTAAATCCGGTTTCTTTTTATTACAAATTAAACGTTTGTCAATTCAGTTTATGTTGTGCAGCTACATGTAAAGCGTTTGTCAATTCAGTTTCGGTATTGCAGCTAAGAGCAAAACGTTTTACATGTCATGTTAAATTAGAGACCACAAACAAAGTTTCACAACTAAGTCTGGGTTATAAGGTTACATATAAAAATATTCTCGTTCTTTGTGTAATGTGACAGCAAATGAAGAATTTCTCAACAGGATTGGTGTTTAAGATTTTCAAGTGTTGATCGACGATGACGTCAAATAGTTATCTCCCCATCTTTGTGGTAGTGTTTCTCGTGGTGTGTCTGGGAAGTTTAAACAGCACCCCATTACTTAGAGAAAAACGCCAAAATCCTGTAACCCCCACATGTGGCATGAATATTTGTGATTTTTCATCGCCTTGTTTGAATGATGGTACTTGTCTTTTCAACTGGACCACGTGCACAATAAGATGCGGATGTTCTGTCGGATATTCAGGAGTATACTGCGAACAAAAAATTGGCCAGGAGCCAACATCTACAACAACAACACCTTCTCCGCCAACAAACAGCAGCGACGACACAACATTCTCTGTGGAATTAACATTATCATCATCTACAAATATAACATCAACCAATCTTCCAATCAATTCAACAACATCAAGAACAACGGCAAAGTTGTGTGGTTTAAATCTGTGTAAGTTTAATATGGTATGTTTGAATGGTGGAACATGTCTGTTCACATCGTCGTGTCAAATCCGGTGTGAGTGTACTCAAAACTACACTGGTCAGAACTGCGAAATACCTTTATCCCAAGATTTCACATCTACGATAACAGTTACTACAGTGAGTTTTGTGTTTGTTTTGTTTCAGTAGGAATGTGCATCTTGCTAAATGTACTACTGTTAGCAGCATTAAACAATATATACGTTATTCAGGTCCTAGCTATTAAATGTAAAACATCAATAATTACATATTTCTTTCTTTCGCGTTGTTCCGATTCTCTGTATTATATGCAAAATAGTACGTAATTATGTATTCTTTTCTCCCACGTGTTGCCTATCCTCGCTATTATATGAAAAATATGAAAAATTACTTATTCATTATTTGACAAGTTGCCGATCCTCTCTGTTATATTTTAAATGTTCGGCAGCACATTTTACCTGTACGAACACGTCTGTTGTCAGGCATACTGCAGCAATACAGAGAAATTTACCTTTTAAAGACGAAACTCATATAAATGTACTGACCGTGTTCACGAAAACTAAAATATGTTGCCGATCCTCTCTTATATATGCAAAACATCTGTAATTGCGCATTCCTTTCTTTCGCATCCTGCCGATCCTCTACAGTATAGGAGAACTATCTATAATTACATATTCATTTCTAACGATTTTATGGTGCTGTTTATTAAATGTAAAATATCTATAATTATTATTCCTTTCTTTTGGGCCCTGCAGAACCTCTCCATTATACGATAACTGTCCGGTGGCGGATCTAGAGAGGCCCCACCCCCTCCTAAATTTTGGGATTACAACATTTCTTAAAATTATTATTGTTTTATTATTCGGCATCATATTATTACCACCACCCGCCTCCAAATGTATTGTTCTGGGTCTGTCACTGCTGTCTATAATAACATATTAATTTCTAACGCGTTTCTGAGGTTCTTTATTAAACGTAAGACGTCAATAATTATTATTCCTTGCTTTCGCGTCCTGCTGATCCTCTCTATTTTACGAAAACTGTCTATAATAACAAAATATTATTAATTTCCAACGCATTTCTGAGGTTCTTTATTAAACGTAAGACGACAATAATTATTATTCCTTGCTTTCGCGTCCTGCCGATCCTCTCTATTATACGAAAACTGTCTATAATAACATAATATTATTAATTTCTAACGCGTTTCTGAGGCTCTTTATTAAACGTAAGACGTCTATAATTATTATTCCTTGCTTTCGCGTCCTGCCGATCCTCTCTATTATACGAAAACTGTCTATAATAACATAATATAATTAATTTCTAACGCATTGCTTTCACAGGACACTATCCCGACACTACGTCCTTTGGAGAATCGAAGTTGTCAGGGATTTGTATGCTTCCACGGTGTGTGTGATTCGGACATGTTGGCCAAGGGTCTGTACAAGTGTGCATGCGATGGCGGATTCTCTGGCACCTTCTGTGAAACGCGATGCAAGCGCAATTGCTCAGTGAACGGCATTTGCAGGCTAAATAAAACAACTCACCTTGAGTATTGCGACTGTGGGTGGCCATACATAGGGGAAAACTGCGAGAAAATTATGTCTAAGAAACTTGGTGAGTGAAAATATGAGAATAATTGAATCTACAGGATAATTATAATATTTAAATGGTATCTTTGTAGGATAAAGTCGAAGGAATTCTTCTACCGTCATGATATCCAAATATGTGGATAGCCATTCGATCTCGTAAAGACACACACCACACACATATACCAATTAAAATGCTCAGGATAATTTTGAAAACAGATATATATATACTGGACAGTGTTGTAAAGACACGAGATGCCTACTATCAGTGGCATATATATACCAAGGCTTTAGATAGGTTATTTGCGAGCAGTGACTACTAACTTAAGTTAACGGGTTTCATTTTGAACTGCAGCAAAGTAATTTGTTTCTTAGTGATTGTTTGGAACCAATACAGAGGAACCAGTTAAGTTTACAAATTGCTCAAAACCCTCTCGTTTTAAACATTTTATATTGTCTTATGTTTCTAGCATGCATACCTGATTTACAGAAGTTAAAAATAACAGCAAGAACATTGTATTAGCAAAGAAAATTTTAATTGTAAATAGTGACCCCTTTTTAGTGTATTTGTCATTCTTCAAGCTTCTATGTGTTGGAAAAGTTCAAAAAGTGTGTGACAGACGTCCGTCACACAAAATTTGTCTTGAATAATATCAACCAGAACTAAATATTATTCAATTGAAAATGGTTTATATGTCAATTTTAAGGTAACTACAGTATTTTAACAGATGTACACTAAAAATTAAATTCATTGATGCAATTTTGTGGTAGTGGTTCGCAGAGGATGAAAAAATTTACATTACCACAAATGTAAACACGTTATTTATATCTAGCTGGATCTACTGTGAGATACCATGTTAATAGTGACTGTTTCAGTTTTGCTTTTTGTTCATACATTTCAATAACTGCTATAAAATTTGATACATGTAATTTTGGAGTGATTGTCCAAACAGTGCTTTACTTCATTTTTTTGAATATTCAATATAGGACGCACATCAAATAGAGAGCGACAGGTAAAAGGCGATAAAAACTGAAACAAAATACCACTGATCCCTCTTTGTTTCCTGCCAGCTTCAAAGGTGCATCTCTGTAGTGTTGTTCTGTCTCGTTTCGTTTAGTCATTTATATCGTATTGTACTGTAGCGCTTAGGTTGATGTAGTTTGTATTTCTCGTTATATATTTGTATTAGTGCTTTAGTTTATTGTTTGCTTTTCGCCAGTCATGTCTAACAATGTCCATAAATGTATTCCTAGTGGTGCGCCCGAGGAACCGCTTCAGGGGAGGTCTCCTACGGGAGTACCTGCCGGGGGCGGCGAGTGTATTAACGTCCAAGGGTCCTACATAAGGGGGTATCTTCGAAGGGAAGAGCCTCTGGGGGGTGAAAGAATTTTCCAAGGTGCGGATTTGGGGGGGGGGATATTTTTCTTTTTCCAAAAAAGTTAAGGAGCCGACTCCCGGGGGCTCTTCGAAGGGAGGACCCACCGGGGGCAGAGAGGATTTTTTTTGTCCAAGGGCCTAAACAGGAGGGTATATCCGATCTCACCGGAGCGGTTGGAAAAAGTCGGGGTATATTGAGGGGTGTGTTTCTAAGGGAGGGTCCAAAGAGGCGGAAATACCAAACTTGGTCAGGGATCGAGGGGTAGTATTTTTAAACCGGCAACCTTTGTTAAGGAGCCGTCTCGGAGGGGGGGGGCGTTCGAAAAAATACCCCGCCCGTGATCTTGAAAAAGTTAATCAGCCGCTAGGGATTAATCCACATCAGGGGGAGACACCGAAAGGGTATTCAACTGGGGGTAGAAACTGTAATGATCTGGAAGGTAATCCTTCCAGGGGGTCTATTGCAGATAATCCTAATATTATTATAATCCTATTGCAGATAATCCTAGGGGAGAGGGTTTTACAGTGGGGGAAATCAGGGGGGAAACTTCGGTGGACAATCCTGGGATCCCTCTTTTGACTTGGCGGTCAGTAAATATACTACTTCGGCTGGATACGGGGGTGATAGACGATATTCCGCGACGGATCCAGACTCACCCTCGGTCCAGTCGGAGGACTCTGATGTGGAGATTGGGGGAACACCGGTCGCGAGGAGGGGTGTTTCCGCGGTTCTCCCAATTACTCCAGAGGTGGAGCATGTGTCAGGTGAGCTGACACAGCCCAGCATAATAAACAAATCTCCCAAACGCCATGTTATTACAATTGTGAATTCTTCTGTTTCAGATTTCCCTTCCCCTTCTAGCTCCCAATCCAGCGACGAAATAAACGTCACTATAGTCAGAGTGGAGGGGAAGGGAGAACTAAGTTTAGATTTGGAGGCAGGGCCCCAAAAAAATCTTTGGAGGGGGTAACGTTATGGATACCCTCCCCACTCCAAACCAATTAGTCCACCACCAGGATTCGATTCTCCCCAACCTCAGGACCTTGCTTACAACAAAATTTCCAACCAAAACCTTTTACCTCCCCTCTTCCCTACACTAAATGTTTTACCTATTCTAAAAAACATTCAAAAGTTCAGAGGAAGACCAAACGTACTGGTCATCTCAGTGATAATGACTTCCTCACTGATTCCTCAATTTCCTCCCATGGCCTCGAGTATACCATATCCACCAAAAACTCTTTCGACCCACTAATTTCTATTTTTGATTGCCCCGCTTCCCAATCTAAAAAAAATAGATTGGGAAGAAATCCAACATCAAACTCGGGGTCTAGCACAAATTCTGGAAAGGGAAGCAAGGTTCGGGGCGCCCGGAGAATCTTGCTGCATGACAGAACTCCTTCGATGTACGAATTTTCGTACATTCAGGAGGAGTTCCACCCAAGACGATGTACCCGTTATTGAAATTGTGCGTTATCGTCGAACCAAACCCATTCCCACCTCCCAAACATCAAAATTGGTATATCCAGTAGCAGTGGTTCCTTTCAGGAAGATTATTAAAACTTCCTATCCCACCACTACTAAAGACATTGCCAACAAAATCAAGTCAGATGGCACTCCTTTTAATACCAAAAATGTGGTCATCTTGCGTAATGGCTATCTTGACGTCCTCTTTAGGGAGGCACCTCAAAATAGGTATGCACAAGTGGATGGAGTTCAATATGAACTACATCCATTTGTTGTCAAGCCCATAAAATGTGGCAATTGTCAGAGATGGGGTCACTCTAAAGAAAAGTGCCGTAGTAGGTACACCCATCCCATCTGTTTTAGGTGTGACACCCACCACCCAAAACATACAAGGGCCAACCCCTGTACCCGCCCAGTACAATGTGTGAACTGTGGCGGGAATCATTTCTCCCATTATGGGTTATGTCCCGCGTACTTGAAAGCTCTAGTGATACTAGAGCAGACATACCGGGACAAAATCCCTATACCCCAACCCACCACTCTTAATAAGGCCACCAATTCCCAAACCCTCAAAAGCAAAGGTGGATCTTCCCAGGTTAGGCATGGGGTATCATATGGGGAAGCCCTTCTCAACACAAAATTAAATACCCCCAACCCCCATTCCCTATCCCAATGTTTCAGTGACCAAGTTAGATTTGGTCAAACTAGTCACTGGACTAGTACTTAACGGGGGTCTTCGCCAAATATCCTTATCCATCTTTAATAACAATGATGGTACCGGGGCTCTGGGGTCTGCTTGCAGCCTCATTAATAATGGGGCTGGAAGTATTAGACATACCACTCAGAGCCAGAACCCTTCTATGGTATGAAAATAGATTTGGGGGATCTGGTGACTCATTATCATTAACAGGGGGGAGGTCAAATGATGGTTAGTGCATAACCTGGGGACCATTTGATAACGACCAAGGTGGGCAGAACCAAATGAACAGATTCTACCAATAACAACTGGAAAGCAACTGCCCCCCACACCGTATCATGGGAGCTAGGCATCCACACACCAATTTTGATTGCCAACCCTCTAATCCCCAGGGGGATATAAATAAGGGGAAGAATTTTCTCAAAATTCTCCATTGGAACGCTAAGGGCTTCAATTCTATAGGACATGGGGACGAGCTTAAGGCTTTCCTTGCCAAACATCCGACCCCTCCCGAAATAGTTTGTGTCCAGGAGTAGTGGCTCCGGTCCTTTCAGCCCGGTGTTGTTCATACCAACATTAGTGGGGCTAGGATTCCGGGATACAATTCGTGGTCATATTCAAACAATTGTACAACTCGCGGGGGGTTAATTACTTATGTTAGGCGAGATATTGTGGTCTCACCCATTCCTATTACCCCTGTACTTCCGTCCCTGGAATATTTTGGTCTGACAGTGCGCGGTAATGGAGAAAATATTGATATTTTCAATGTTTACGTGCACTGTGGTATGGTTCAAGGTCGCCTAACACTATCTGACTATTCTTCAGTCCTCATTAATTCTACTAACCCTGTCTTTCTTGTAGGTGACTTTAACAGTAGGAACACCCTATGGGGCTCCGCTATCACCTGCAATAATGGCACCATCGTTGAGGAGTTTATGGATGTTCATAATCTGAACTGTCTCAACGATGAATCTCCCACTTTTCTATCTGACATAAATGGTCGGGTCACCTCTATAGATCTATCGCTCGTCTCTGCCTCCTTGGGAACAAAATGTGCGTGGGAGGTTCTAAATGAGCTCAATAGTGACCATCTCCCTATTATAATGTATTACAATTGTAAAACTCAATGGGAGAACACAGGTAAATATATATACCTAAATGGAATTTCAAAAAGGGGATTGGTCTAGTTTCTATACTGATTGCAAAAAAATAAATTCAAAAGAAATAATCTCTCCCAATATTGATAAATTTAATAACAAATTGGTAGATGTTATTAATAATATTGCGGAAAAACACGTTGCAAAAAGTAAACCACCAGTAAAAAGAAACCTTGTACCTTGGTGGTCAGAAGAGCTCAAGGAACTTATGAGGAAGAGAAATAGGTTTAGGAAAATTTATCAAAAAACTCATACAGAAACAGCTCTTAAAAATTATAGGGATATAAAATATGAGGTTAGTCATGCTGTTATCAGAGCTAAGAAAACCTCGTGGTAGGAATTTTGTGATACCCAATTTTAGGCAAATTAAAACAATTTCAAACAAATCAGGAAAAGGCCAACATTTTAGGAAAAACTTTTGCAGAAAATAGCAGTTTCAATAACTTTCCAGATAAATTTAAAGTAAATAAAAATGAAAAATTGGCCAAATTACCTTTAGATGCAAAATTTCCTGACCCTTCTCTTCCTTTCAACTCCCCTTTCTCAATGGAGGAATTGAGGGGGGCCTATATCAATAGAAAGGGAACAGCCACTGGGCCGGATCATATTAGTTAAATCTTCCTAAAAATATGCCCACTCTCTTTTGCAAATTATACTTAACCTGTTTAATTTAATTTGGAAACAAGGTTATATACCTCTAAACTGGAAAAAAGCAGAGGTATTTGCCCTCCCTAAACAGGGGAAAGATGTATCTGACCCTAAGAACTATAGGCCCATTTCCCTAACCTCAAACGTATCTAAAACTATGGAAAGTATGGTTAATAAAAGATTAGTTCATTACTTAGAATCTAATAACCTACTCTCAAACTCTCAAAGTGGTTTTAGGAAGAATCATTCTACCATAGATCACTTAGTCAGGCTACAAACCCAAATTAATCAAGCCTTTCGGACAGTCTAAGTTCCCTTCAGGCCATCAAAACAGGCGTCAGCAATCGACAGGATCTTGTAAATTTAATTTGGAAAAAAACCCATGGATTAACTAAAGCAGGAAATGTAATAATACAAGAATGGGTACCAGCTCATGTTGGTATTCCGGGCAATGAATTAGCTGACAAACATGCCAAAAAAGCCCTTTTATTAAATAAAATTTCTTTTGGTCTCAAGCTGAGCAATTCGGAATTAATGTCCCTTGCCAGACCTAATATTTATAAAACCTGGCAGACGGAGTGGGACTACAGTAAAGATACGTGGAATTACAATTTGAAAACTAGGGTGGCTGACCCAGGTCCGCTCGCGGTTACGTCATGGGATACAAAAATCCTGGCGAGGCTGAGGGTGGGCGTTTCGTCGGCCTTGGGTGTTCATAAATTTCTTATAAAAACTGCCTCTAGCCCTAACTGTGAAAACTGTAAGGTTAGAGAAAATATGGCGCATTTTCTATTTAAGTGTACACTATTCGACTCCAAGCGTCTTATATTAAAAGAAAATTTAATTAAATTAGGTTTGGCTTTTACAGCCAACAACACCCTAAACCCTCCAAAATCTAATCGGTCGGCTGTATTTAGAGCCGTTACCGATTATGTAAAAGCCACGGATGTTAAGATTTAGGCTCTTCTCCATATATTACAACTTTTATTATTATTAATTGCCAAATTAATGACCGACTCGCGGGGAGACACACCTTCGAATGTGCGCGCTTTATCCTCCGTCGAAGTGTCTGGCCCGCGGCGAGCTGGTTCAAATCCCACCACTTCCTTATTTTTTATTTTTTTCCCCTACCCCTCAATTTTTTATATATATATATTTTTAATGAGCTGAGTCCCTTTCTTTCCAACGAGTGAGGGAATCCTCCCCGTATCCCCATTATTAAAAAATCCCCTCCTTTTGGTGTAGCCTGTACTGTCTGATATTCCATATCGGGAGAGCTGCGGGTTCCTCGCCAACTTCTGCGGTGGGATGTCTAACGTAAATACTATATAATTTTCATCTCCATCATTATTTATTATCATTCATCTCATTTATATTCTATAACTAAATAAAATAAGAGACAGTTTGACGCTGCAGCTGAGATACTTTTATTTTTACTATATTTTAATTTGGATAATTTTTAGTATTGATCTCACTGGAACTGGCAAGAACCTTAGAGATATTTTAACTTTATTGATATTAAACGTTTTAGGCTTTTTAGGAATAAATGTAGCGTGTTCGGGGACCGATATTACATAAATCCTGGGCAGGTTTTTTTAAATTGTATACATGTAATCGTTTTTGTTTCAGCCTTCTGTCCAGGTGGATGTCTCTCCCGGAAACCTGCTAATTTTTATATGTTTTATCGGAAGCCGGGGGAGACATATATTAAAAAGTCACGGCATCTTAAGGATAACGTTAAAAACCTTGAATAAAGACAAGACTTCTGGATGGACGGAGAGGCGTTTTGCTCTACCTCGGCGCCAACCACCTCCAAGCTGTTCTTACCTCCACTCAACGCCTTCCTCAGACATCTTCATCATTAACAACTAACCTTTCTTCTCTAAATAGTGGGGATTCTCCAATGGGTCTTCCTCAAGTGAATCAAACAAATTATTTCATTTAATTTTAAGTCCCCATTTTATACAAAATCAGTATAATTTTCCCACTAAAACATTTCTTCTTTTCTCCCTTTTTTCTTATCTTTTCTCCCCGGACCCGGTCTTAGGACATGGGGCGGGGGGCGGGGGGGGGGGGCGTGCACGAACCCTCATGGACCCCTGATCACATGCTGATGCTAAACTGAACTGTGGAACAGTCTTTTTTCTTTAATTTAATTAATTTCACACAATAACATTTTCCCTTTTACAAATTGAAAAAAAATGGGGGTAAAACCTGCTCAAACCCTTTTGGACATCCCTTAACATGATTTTGATTTTCTGACGAAATGTGTGCGTTTTTAACATTTTAACAATAAAGATTGTCATTATACAGTATTTTTGTCCTTAATATTCCATACAAAATATTCATTTACTTAGCTCTGGGGAAAAAAATGTTGGACAAAAGGGGGTGAACACCCTTTTAATTATTTTTTCTAAATTCATTTTAACAATAAAGATTGCCATTTTGATGTATTTTTGTGCTTAATCAGCATCAGTGGTTGGATGGTATATATTTTAAAGCAAACTATATCATATTAAAATCATACCTGTACGTCCGTCACACAATTTCTATACGTCCGTCACAGTGTTTAATTAATGTCAATAAGTACAAATAATTTGTTAAAATGTTGAAAATGCAATGGTGATTTCCCTTGATGTTTAGACTATATTTGCAAATAGGAATTAATTGAGTAGATACTAATAATTCACAGGATTTTGATAACATGTTGTCATGATTGGATTTTCACCATTTCTGCGCGTACGTCCGTCACACCCCATTTAACGAATATTCCAGAATTAGGGACAAAAAATATTTATATTTGGGTATGCCAATATATACCCTAAAATGGTGGTTAAGCAACCCAATCACTGATTTTATTCAACTCTGTTTAGTTTTTTTAAAGAAAGAGTATTTATTTCTCTGAAGTGTACGTCCGAAACAATGGAATTGCCCTACAAATGCAAGCCCCTAGACAAATTCATATACATATGTTTGAAAAAAAAGATGAGAAATGTGATACATTAAAATAGGGATGTGCACAGCGTTGATTATCATACATCAGTTGGAGTAAATAGAATGTCTGCCAAAACGGGTATAGTATGAGTCCATCAGTTTATGATGAACCTTTGCATACAGAGAAATACGTGTTGATTTATGGAAGTTAAAGTACCATGTGCATATTTTAATTTCAGTGGAAGCTGGTTGGAAGTGGTGGGTTTTGGGTAGCTGCACTCTCCTGCTTATGCTGCTGCTCGTGCTCTTACCGTGCTGGATGTGGCACAAGCGAGATGTCTTATTCTGCAGGCACACATAGCTAAAAACCATTCTACGGCCACTTGCGACCAAAAAACCCTACAAATATCGGCAAACATCTTGCGACGAAAAGAAAAAAAAACTACAAAAAAATAAAAAAGGAAGAAATATGGTAGGCTACGGATTGGGGACCAGTCGGCGATCGGTCGTACGACCAGTCGCCGAGTTTTGTAAAACCAGGAATGATTGGTTAGGGACTGGTAAGGAGTTGATCGGCATTCGATTGCAGATAAATTGCCGATCAATCGCCAACTTTCTGAGATTAAATAAAAC
>JAULBS010116085.1:0-14604 GCA_032355785.1 Symmetromphalus regularis | reverse complement strand
CTACCCTACAAAACAATACACAGACGAACCAGGGCAACGTTCATGGTAATCAACCAGGGTAATGTTCATGGTAATTCACACATATTTTCCACCCTACAAAAACAATACACAAAAATCAACCAGGGCAACATTCATGGTAATTCACACATATTTTCCACCCTAGAAAACAATACACACAAATACAGCATAATTCACCGGTTATAAACAATATTTACATATACCAACCCATTATTTTAGCGGTCATTCACAAGTCTCACACTGACTAGTGGTCCACAAATGGTAAATCAAAGGTCATGGAATGTGACATTCTGTCTGTGGGAAAGCACATGTAAAAGATCCTTTCTGACAAAATACACACTGGCAGTTCATAATTTAAAAAAAAAAAGGAAAAAAAAGACAGAAAAAAAAGACACAAACTCGCAGCTTAATAATGATGTTAAATTTCACAACACAATAATTTAATGCTAAACAGTATTTTTGAAATGCGCTTCAAATGCTACTCACAGTACAGTAGGGGCGGTCTGTGGAACAGTTTACAACAATCCACTATTTTTGTAATGCTACTCACATGACAGTTGGGGTGAACTGTGAATATTCAAGACAGTTGGGTCAAACTGAATACTCACAGGACAGTTGGGAGTGGTCTGTGGAATACTCACTGGACAGTTGGGGTGGTTTGTAGAATACTCACAGGACAGTTAGGGTGGTCAGTGGAATACTCACCAGACAGTTACTGTGGTCTGTTGAATACTCACAGGACAGTTGGGGTGGTCTGTGGAATACTCACAGGACATTTAGGATGGTCAGTGGAATAGTTTACGACAATGCCACTTGCAGGACAGTTGGGGTGGTCTGTGGAATACTCACAGGACAGTTAGGATGGTCAGTGGAATAGTTTACGACAATGCTACTCGCATGACAGTTGGGGTGGTCTATGGAATACTCACAGGACAGTTAGGACTGTCAGTGGAATAGTTTACAACAATGCTACTCATAGGACAGTTGGGGTGGTCTGCGGAATACTCACAGGACAGTTAGGATGGTCAGTGGAATAGTTTACGACAATCCAGCTGTCATGCTGATCCTCGTTGTCGGCGTTAATGTGTCGAATGTGAGACCAGAACAGCGCGTCTCGCTGCGAGGCAGGCCAGACTCGTTTGATGATGTTATTGGATATCATCGTGTCTTCAGACAACCATTCTATTGTCTTACAGCTTTCAAGGGTGGCTGGGAAAAAAAAAAAAATAAATATAATATTTAAGAATTTAACTTGATAAAGTTTAACGTATGAACCATAAAACTGCTTTACACACTGTATGAATGGGGTAGAGTCTTAGCGTGTCTTCAGACAACCATTCTTCTGTCTTACAGCTTTCAAGGGTGGCTGGGAAAAATAAAATAAAAATATATAATATTTAAGAATTGAACTTGATAACGTTTGACACATGAACCATAAAACTGCTTTACACACTGTATGAATGGGGTAGCGTGTTAGTGCAGAACTGTTCATATTAAATTGTGTAAAGCAGTTTTGCAATTCATACTTCCATGAATGTCAAAAATTATCAAGTTCATTTCTTATAATTCCAAATGTATAACTATGTGATTAATATACAGTCTGTACAAATGTGAATACATTGATAATTGTAAACAAACGCCAAAACCTAATTTTAAGGTTTCGTTTCTTCTTTTTTTTAGCAATAATTAGATATTATTTAAAACAACAAAAAATCTCCACACATTATGAAGAAGCTCAAAAAATAATGTGCTCTAATCCCATTGGATACTGGCCCTCTACATGTAACAATCCTGCACAAGGCTGAAGATATAGTTCACGGTAAAGAAGTTAATCACTTAATGTAATGAGTATGTAATCAATTAGTTTGTAATCACCTTCCCATTCCATGCGAAACTCAACGTCCCAGAAATAGTGACACAACTCATGGCCTGTTATGCCCTGAAAATAAATATTACAAATCATAAACAAAACACATTAAACATTTAACAGTTTTATCTGATCTAGTTATGTGGATTTAGGAATATGCCTACATGCAAAAGCTGCAATGTTTTCATGTGGTAAAAACAGGTTTCCTCTTGTTTTCGAGTATTGTTAACCTTCTGAATACTGAAGGCAACATTTCTCGACATGCTGTTATAACCAGTTAACCTTAAAAAATAAGTATGGTGTGATACTTTAATTTCCAGTCATATTGGAGTTATCTCCCTTACAAGAATTTTCAATAAAAAGACTACAAAATGCTAATTAACGTTTTCCAAGTTCATAGAGATTTTTGTAGGCAATTTTAATTTGAAAAGTTTCTCGGCAAAATTTATGCGATTGGCAACAATGGCGTACCGTTGTGCTCATATTGAGCACATAATAGCTGCTACTGATTGATATTTTGATTGTTTATTTAATTGTTTTTCCACAAACGAAAACTGTGACATGGGTTAATTTTCATTTTGTACACAAACTGGCCAATGCGACATGGTAGGTGAAGATATTGGGGAAGATTGCCAAGCCCTAATTGTAAAGGCGTGCATGTATAGCAGTCTTTGTTGATTTTTTGACCCCAGAAATACGTCAATTGTTATTGCAAAGACCACAATCACAATAAACAAAAACTACAATTATTATAATATTTAGTCCATACATCAGTTATTTTAGGTTTTTGTTGGGTTTTCAACTTCATAATGCATGAAGGAAAGCAGTTTACAAATATCCACTAAAAATGTCAAAATTAATTCAGCAATCTGAAGGTTAAGAGCTGATTCCTTTCATTAAGAAAAAAAAAAGGTCTGTCTAAACAAAAAGTGATCTCAATGTTTTATCAATAGGCTACCACCAAATAAGCTACTCTTTTCAATTAGCAGCAATAGACCTTTAATATGTATTTTCCCACAAGTGGATGCTCTACCTCTGTGCTACATCCCTTGCTACAATATTTAAAAAAGAAAAAAAAAGCCATTTAAAAATACCTTTACTACATGTGTTGCTTTAAGTGGATCGACCACAACACCGTTTTCCTCAACCTCTCTCTTGAAAACCTTGAGATCCCCGTCCTCGGCGATTAGAACCCATGTATCAAGACCGTCCTTCGTGCGCTCATTGAGACGATAGAGATGATCACTGACCACTTTATTTATCTAAATACAGAGATGATCACTGACCACTTTATTTATCTAAATACAGAGATGATCACTGACCAGTTTATTTATCTAAATACAGAGATGATCACTGACCACTTTATTTATCTAAATACACAGATGATCACTGACCACTTTATTTATCTAAATACAGAGATGATCACTGACCACTTTATTTATCTAAATACAAAGATGATCACTGACCACTTTATTTATCTAAATACAGAGATGATAACTGACCACTTTATTGATCTAAATACAGAGATGATAACTGACCACTTTATTTATCTAAATACATAGAACAATTTAAAACACTAAAAGAATGCAGACTTTAAAATTACTGATTTTAAATTTGTAAAACATAATTATTTAAATTTCATTAAAATAAAAAATTAGACAAATTTAAAGACATCAATTATCTTGTAAAGAATGCCCAATGAATCATTCCACTAAGTTTCAGAACCATCCAGTCACAACTCTAGGATGTGAAAGACTTTAAAATTAATCTTCATTAAAATCAAATTTCAAAACAATTCTGAACATCTCTCCAATAGTTTGTGAGAATTCCCAAATAATTGTTTTCAAATTAACAAGTTTCACAACCATGCAATTAAAACTCTAGAAGATAAAGACTATAAAAAAAGATAATAAATGATGAATGAACTGGAATCAGAAATGTTCTAAAATAATTTCCTCAAAAACTATTTAGATACAAAATGATATCGAAGGTACATGTAGCTTTTGAAAACTGAATGATAAAGTAATTATGAACAAACTTACCTCTGCATAACACTGATGAGAAGATGGCAATGAACAAACTTACCTCTGCATAACACTGATGAGAAGATGGCAATGAAATTTTTGGAGGCTGTAACTCAACAACTTTCAATTTCTACAAAATATCAACAAGCACAATTGTTGGTAGGTAACGAAATAAAATAATTTTTTCATAGCTGTATGGTATATAAAAATGTAAAGTTTGTTTGATTTAACGACACCTCTAGATGACACAGATTTTTATCTTATCATCGGCAATTGGACGTCAATCATATGGTCATTCTGACATATGTATTTAGGGGAAACCCACTGCCTCCATAAAGACTGCTCTTTCCGATAAGCATCAAGGGGTCTTTTATATGCACCATCCTACAGACAGGACAGCACATACCACAGCCTTTGATGAACCTGTTGTGGATCACTGGTTGGAACAGAAAATAGCCCAAACTACAAATGGGTCCACTGAGAAGGATCGTTCCGATGACCTACCAGTTCACAGGCAGACACGCTACTGTTTGAGCTACATCCCACTCCAGCTGTATGGTACATGTACATGCTCATGAAAAAAAGCAGTTTCTAAACTCCATATCACAGCGACAGTGTACACAACATACGTACACAAACATATTTCATTTCATAACCTTTTAATATTATATGTCACTATGGTAACAAAAAATAAAGAAAACAAAGGTTAAAAATATAATATTAAAAAAACTATTAAAACTTAACCTTTTATTTCAAAAACTTTTCAAGGTTTTATTTCTGAAATTTAACTTCATGCCCATGGCTCTGACTTACAAAATCTTTTTTAAACATTAAACGAATCTTAAAATAACAAAATATTAATACCATGTATATTTTAATCAAATTAATACATCCATGAAGGTGTTTATATCCATAAATAAAAGATAAAAAAGTTGGCTACCAGAAATGTTTTCTTTTTTTTACTTAAGATTAGGAATTAAAAAAAAAATAACCTTTTTAAAATAGTCGAGAATGGTGTAATTATCGAACTCAACAACGTAGACCTGTGATAAAAATTAGATTTATTTTCATCCTGGTGTTCTCAAATGAAAAGTTTTTGCTTGATGATGCTACATAACTCGGAGTATAGTAACAGTTGTAACATGAAAATCCACGAGGCCAAGTACAGATGAAGAGTATTACAAATGTTATATAAAATATAATTGATCAAGCAGCCCTTGAAATTCATACAATGTTGTGACGACACTTAACTGACATCGCTAAATCCTTTAGCTCTGACACTACGACAGCTATTTTGTTTTAAAAAGTAAAGTTTTATTTATTTTAAAATGCCTCTGGAGCACAATGATTTTTATCTTATCATTGGCTATTGGACGTCACACATATGGTCATTCTGACGTATGTCTTTAGAGGAAACCCTCTGCTGCCACATAGGCTACTCCTTCCGATAAGCAGCAAGGGATCTTTTATATGCACTGTCCCACAGACAGCACATACCACAGCCTTTGATAAACCAGTTGTGTACCACTGGTTGGAACGGAAAATAGCCCAAACTACAAATGGGTCCACTGAGAAGGATTGATCCGATGACCGACCAGTTCACAGGCAGACATAGTACTGTTTGAGCTAGATCCCGCTCTTGTTTTAAAATGAGCATACTGTCATATATTTATAATTCTGCGATGACAGCAAAATGCTCAGCAAACCAATTTTATAGTGACATTCAATAATTACTTAATGTTGCTGCAAATTGTAAGGGCTGTTCATGTGAGGTAAAATTTAGAAAAAGAATAATTTCAGAAAACAAATTTGCATTTACCTTTTCTTCTTCTCTTTCCATCTTATCAAGAGTGGCGTCAACTGCATCATAGAATTCATCTTCTGTGATCATACAGTGTGGACCTTCCTGTAAAACAAAACATACAATTAACTGCCTTGCCTTTCTGCAATGGTACACTATTCACAGGTCCATCTTAAGAATATTTGAGGCCTCTGAGCATAGCAATGAACTGGGGCTCCTACCCCCCTCTCGGTTACATGAACCGTACTTTCTATTTTTCAAATTATGTTTTGTGGCCCGTAAAACTGTGGGGACCCCAGGCAAATGCCCAGTGTGCCCATAAGAACAATTAATAGTTCCTGTCATATTTGATATCCTGTAGTAAAAAGACAATAAAGAAATGTTTTACGAAACCTCATAACATTAGCTATTACGTGTCAAATTCATGGTAATCAGAGAAAACCTGTCACTGCCACATAGGCTACTCTTTCTGATAACAGGAAGGGGTCTTTTATATGTCCGTTCCCAGACAACAGTCTTTATTACGTCATGAACTACTGGCTGGAACAAGAGACAGCCCAGTGTGTCAGTTGAAGGAGACTGACCTGACGACCCACAAGACCTCACTTGGACGCTCTACCTCTGAGCTACCCACATGACCTCACTTGGGCGCTCTACCTCTGAGCTACCCGCATGACCTCACTTGGACGCTCTACCTCTGAGCTAACCACATGACCTTACTTGGACGCTCTACCTCTGAGCTACCCACATGACCTTACTTGGACGCTCTACCTCTGAGCTACCCACATGACCTCACTTGGACACTCTACCTCTGAGCTACCCACATGACCTCACTTGGACGCTCTACCTCTGAGCTACCCACATGACCTCACTTGGATGCTCTACCTCTGAGCTACTGGCATGACCTCACTTAGAGGCTCTACCTCTAAGCTACCCGCATGATCTCACTTGGACACTCTACCTCTGAGCTAACCACACGACCTTACTTGGATGCTCTACCTCCGAGCTACTCGCATGACATCACTTGGACGCTCTACCTCTGAGCTACCCACAGGACCTCAACTGGATGCTCTACCTCTGAGCTACACCCAGCTCACTTCATAATTTAATGACATATCGTTTTCTTTAAAATAAATCAGTTACCTCATAATCAGGTCCTCCAACGACGATAGGCTTGGGCCGTTCAGAATGTTTCAGTAATTCTTCAAGCTTTTTCCGTCTGTCAATTTCCTAAAATAATAAAACATTTATCACTTTTATAAATTAATACATTGACCATTTTATCACTTGGTTTATGGATCTTCTGACATTAAAACCACAAAAGTTAAATCAAAATAATATTTTATTTCTGAGCCTTTTTTTAATCTCTGACTTTACTTAAGCAAATTTTGTTTATATTTTTAGTAATTTTATTGACAATGTAAAACACCTATCTTTCTTGTCAAAATAAATAACGATACAGTTTATGATGAAGGAATAATTTTAAAATTTTCCTCTTTTCAATAATTATTTTGAAAATAAAACAAAAAAGCCCAGTAATATGGCAATTTGTATTTTCAACCAGCTGACAATTCAGAATAAACTTAAGATTATTACCCGTTCAAGTCGCTTCCTCCATGAATCTTCTCTCTGCGACATCAAATCAATGCAGTGAGAAAGCGTTGCCACAATACCGGCCGTCGTGGCCTTGAATGTGAACGCTTCACCTTTGAAGTCGACTGCATGACCTCCATGTTGCTGCAGAACTGACACTACGAGAGAAACAGGTATCACAATACAATCATTTATTTCTGTACAGTGAGATAAAGGTAGCCACATCCAGGCTTTCACCATTCAGGTCAAACACATGACTACAATACTGCTGCAATTCATGTACCAAAAGAAAACAGTACATACTAGTAATAGTGTCATTTCTGTGCAGCGACAATGAATGCTAACTATTGTTGCCTTGAATGAACCACTCATAAAAATCAACAGCGTGACCAATACATGTATGTTACTAGAGTACAGACAGTTCAAGAAAATAGCTACATAATAATCTCTACAATCATCAATAATAATAATAATAATACTTTATATACAGAAAGTGACCCAATTAGTACAAGACTATTCTCCCCTGAGGCCTTCTCTACAATCATCAATAATAATAATAATAATACTTTATTTACAGAAAGTGACCCAATTAGTACAAGACTATTCTCCCCTGAGGCCTTCTCTACAATCATCAATAATAATAATAATTATTATACTTTATTTACAGAAAGTGACCCAATTAGTACAAGACTATTCTCCCCTGAGGGCTTCTCTACAATTCTAATGAAACATTATAATACAACAAAAATATACTATTTGATATGTACATTTATACAGAAGATTGCTAGACTTAAAAAGCTATACTATTTAATTAGTCATTATAATTTATTACTATTTGTAAATGGCAAATTAAAATGATATTCTAAAATACAACAAATTGAAAGTTCATTTTTTTTTTTTTTAATTAGTCTCATTTTGAATCAAACTGGATTTTTATATTCTAAATTAAAAACTTTTTTTTTATCAATTTGAATTTAACTGTCAAAATGACCATATGATTGATGTCCAATAGTCGATAAGATAAAAATCAATGTGCTACAGAGGCTTCGTTAAATAAAACAAAACTTTGATAACTGCTCAAAGAGGTATGCACATTTTATATTTTGGGTAAAATATAATTATTAAAAACTACCACATCTGACTGGCCAAAGACTCGTTTACATAGGCCTTATTTTTCATCAAATTCTACCAGAATTCTTTTATATTCCTGTAACTTCATGTCAATCTGAATGGGTTTCCGACTCCCTATTTTGTGGTAACCTCCAAACTCTAAATATTTTTGTTAACTGATAATTATTTAGTTATTGACCAGATTCTTGGTTAAATGTCAACATCTTATAACAAAAGGAAAATACCTGACATTAAACAAAAAACTGACTCCTCACAACTGCTGATTTAAATTTAGTGTGAATGAAAAAAAACAGATTATGTAAAACTTGACACGAGTGGCACACAATCATTTTTGACAGGACTGGTGTATCAAATTCGAAGACAAAGCATTCAATTTCTGTAAATATTTTATAAGATTCTAAAAGCTTACCCAAATCTTGTCCCTTAAATTCCTCAAATTTATCATGATGTCCGTGTATCTCAGCACTTGGTTCTGTTGATAGCCGATCAATATCGACATCATCATCAATTTCATCATGCTCAGTCACTGAAAATAGTACAATATAAATAAACTATCAATTCCTCAAATTTAACATGATGCAATAATTTTGAAAGGGGGTTTGGGATACAAATATTTTTGAGACTTAATACAGGAGGGATGTTCGTAAGTTAGGTATTACCAAATTATAATGAGAAAAAAAACTAAATCTTATGCCGGAACAGAGGGTTTGGACCCTCCAAAACACCCTCTTTGATCCTCCCATGACTGACAAATATCAAAATCTCATCAAATCATGCTCTGAAAAAAACATGACATAAAATAAAGAAAAATAAAGACAGAAAATAGCCTTGTAAAAATTACTGCAAAAACACACGACTAAAATATAGTTAAAAATAATTTAAAAACAAGCTGTACAAATATAACATGAGGCCTCTGGTTGAAGACAACTCCACTGTTATGTCATTAGGAATATTTAAATGTTTTTACCAATATTCAAAATGCTTCAATTTTAAAATATAGTTCTATTAGTAGGTGAAGACAGCCATGTACCAAGTTTCAGAATGATCCAATCAAAACTGAACCATACTTTAGAAAGAGCTGAGAGAAACAAATAGACAGACAGACACTGGCCTATTTTGTTATCATATTCTGATTCAATAACTTGGCAAACTAAGTCATAGAGGAGTCAAAAATATACTTTCAGGACTTACAACGTACTTCCAAAAATATGAACAGCATAATAAAAATACAAAAACTAAACAATTAAAAATCTTACTTTCATGAAGTGCTCCATGTGAGACGACTGATGCACAGCTGTCGAAATAGCTCTGTAAGGTGTCAATCTGACGACACAGAATGTCACGAAATGTCTCCATCTCCATCAACTTCTCCTTCAGACCACGACCTCGCTTGAATGATGATGCCGATGTTGTTGATAAACTGGTTCCTGATGTAAGTGACAACATGGATCCATGTCGACGGAGATTGTTTTCACTACCATACCCTGATTCTGCTTGCTGTAAACAACATAAAACACATTCATGTAAACCATAATCACCATACACTTCACCCACATTCACTTTCCAAAGGAAAATAGGGCACGATAATATTTGCATTGCAGCAAAAGGACAAGGTGGCACGGCAAATGCTTCAATGCTTTGATGAAATTCTACCCCTGCATGTATTTTCTCAATATGACATATAAAATGCATTTTTCAAGCATATCCAGCATCAGACAGACGAGGCACTTGCCTTGTCTGGAATTTCTACAGATTTGGTTTTTTCCCTGTATGATATTGATATTTATTACCCATCATGGTTCAAGCTCCCAGCATTTGGGTTTGCCTCAGCGTTTTTCACTTTCTGGCTATGCTCCAGCTTTTATTACATAACACATGCAATCTATAATGTAGATTCAATTACATAGTTTTACACAAAACCTTAGTTATTACTGATAAGCCATGAAAAATATAATTTCATTAGGATCTTACACGATGAAGTTCAATAGCATCAATCCAGTGCTGTCTTTCATCTGCATTTTCCGCTCGAAGGTACCACACGCTGTCATTGACACTGACATCAAACCGACATTCATCGAACTGGTGAGGCTGAAATGAACAACGAAAAGTGTACTAATTACACGTTCTAATCTAATGTACATACAAGATATTGATTTATAACATTTCCTGAACAAACATAAGTTAATGTTACTTTTCTTCTGTAAATGATCATCAGAACGACATTCTTCAACATGCACTTTCAGCTCAAGGTCATCTAAAAATAGCAGCAGGACAATAAAATCTGTGAAACTGTCAACTGGGTAATATTTGTTCTTTTAATTTACTTAGTAAACTTTGAGTAACTCAGGGCTCGTGCTGTCATTTGCTAATTGAATTTTTTTTTTTTACGAAAGAATTTAAAGTTTGGCAAAAACAATTGTGAAAGACTTTCATCGGAAGTAAACAGGCATTTTTATGACTGATTGTTACTCCTCACAATTAGACAAATGCTGATTGCAATTGCACATGTTCAGACTACTTTCACATCACACTGTGATTCACAGAACACTAATAAATTAGGTAATCAGGTTTAGTCCATTTCAGAAAAAGGGGTGCACGATTGAATATATACTGCGTCATATCATATATACACTGATGAATCATTATTAGCTAAAATACAATATTTATTTATTTTTTAGATATGCCTTTGGCAAATGATAATTTATTTATGCTACCACTAATATTATTTTACAAATGGCAACTTGTATCCCTCACTACCTCATAAATAAATAAACAGCAATAATATTGCCATTAAAAGACAATTTCTATTTGAGAAAAACAATTGTTCCCAGTGTTTTGATAGCAATAGCACAAAGATGTTTTCATTCATGATTGCCTTTATGTTTAATGACTAAGTACTATAAGAAAAAGGAATAGAGATATACATTTTAATTATTTATTTTTAAAAAATTATTTATATTCTTTATGTCCCCCCCCTCCCAAAAAAAAATGCCCCTCTTTTTTTATGACAACCCCATCAAAAAATCCCTTTTAAGACCATTGGATACAGCGATAAAATAACCGGGCAGATAGTTTTTCCAAAATTTTACAAAAAAATTTCTAATGTTGTCTTATGAAAGCGAAAATTTGTATTTTTCATTTTTTATAACATAATTATTCTTCTGTCATGGTTGACTTGTGTGCAGATTCATTGTAAACAAGACGTAAAAAATTAGACTGTTTCAAGGCACAATATTTCATGTGAACCGCCGTTCTCTTTGCCTGTCGGTTATGCAAAATTAAATTTACACGAACAGCAAATTGATTACGTTGTGACCTATAGACGTTCAGAAATTAAAACTTACAAACTTCACGATTACAGGAAGTTTATTCATGCAAACATATAAGTATTCTGACAAATGTTTTAGACTGATTTTTTTTATATACTTGATATGCAGCAAACCAGTAGACAAAGTTATATTTCAACAGTTGTAACTTGCAACCGGTCTAAATAAAAAATGCTGAGTATAGAGTCGAGCCAAACATTTTTTTTAATGAAATGTCCACAGACACTGGGGATGGCTAAATTACCTGCTGCTATTTTATCTGTTGGAATATAATTATGGTGACATAATACTGGATTGCCTATAATTTTACAAACACTGAAAACTTTTTAACATAAACACTTAAAACAGGTCTTAGTACTCTTACAAAAGTTTAAAAATACACACATTGTAGAATGAGCTTTAAGAAACAAACATTTAGAACATCACTGTAGATAAAGTGAAAGTAGCTTGGACAGCACGAAATGAAAAAAGGAATCTGGAAGTGTTCAATAAAACAAAAAAAATCATTTAAAAAAAAATCCAGACATAGCTAACTTTAGTAAACATCAAAACAAAATCTGTTTTCTAAATTGTTTTCTTTTGTATTTTGTTTTAACTTTGTTTGAGCTAAACATTATGTATATAAAAACCTACGTCATCGGCCAAGTGTGACGTCATTTGTTTTATTTTGATTGTGTCAAGTATTTTCTGAACAGTTTCATTTTGTTTTCTTAAATTTTGTTCAGACAAAAAATATTAATAATAATAAGTCTACCAGACATCAAACCATTAGCTTTCCCAGCATTTATAAACACATAAAAAGCTGAATTTCAGAATTAACCAAATAATGGGACATATCGTCAATAGATTTGAACACATGTACATGTCATGGCTAACGATTTATTAACATTTGCTCACTTTATCGTTTATTCAATAAAAATAAGAAGTGCCAAACCATGACCATGAAAAGAATAAGATACTGGGTACGAAATGACTATGGTATGAAATGACTATGGTATGAAATGACCAATTAATTATGGTATGAAATGACTATGGTATTAAATGACCAAAGCACTATGGTACGAAATGACTATTGTACGAAATGACTAACATCCGTATTCCAGATACAGCCCGGAAACTGATTATTAGTGATAACTGTTTTCTTAAGTATCCGATTAATATTTTATTTTTAAATGTTTCAATCACTGTTTATACTGTGAGATTATGTTTGACAAATAAAACCTGTCAAGATTGTAGTATTTTCACCAGTTACTTTTTCGTATAATGCAATATAAAACAACAATTATTAATTCAAATTTCAAAGAAAAAAAACGCCCACACTGTGACTGTCACAACAAAACAAGCTATTCAAGTTTGAACTTGCACAATACTCACAACCACAGACGCCCTGGTTAGACTAACAGCACCCCTACAGCCAAACGCTGTCTCTGTTTCAGATTTGTAATAACTTAAAGTCCCATCTTTGAGAACAATATAACGGTCTTGCCATCCATGCAAATAATTCGTCCACTTGCTCAGAGTCCCGTGCAAATCTGGGATCGCCTGCTCGTCATCATAGTCTTCTTCGTCGTCCGTCAAATTCAGAATATCCCGCTCTTCAGACATTTTGTATATTTCTTATCATCACCGTGGTGTTTAACAAAAGAAAAAAAATATACTTCTACATGTTCCAGTTATCTAGCATGTAATCTCGCTCAACAAATTGTGAGGTTTTGCCATCGCCATTTTGCGGATCGAAGACTCAATGACGTCACACCGGAAATACAATATAGTAGTTTCGATCAACCTAAATTATTAAAGCCAATGTGTACACTAAACCTATAAAGATTAAGTCCCTATGTTTTCACACCTTTAAAAATCCAGACTGCAAATAAAACTCAAACTTCGCTTATAACCCAAACTGAGCCCTATGGACATGTATAATCATATTATTTGTGCATAGCCGTCACGGTCTACGCACACTATACGTATGTACTGCGGGGCTGGACTGGACGGGGCTTATCTATACACCAGCGGGGCTAAATACGATATAATATGATTATAAATGAGATAAGAGGGGTAAATACGATTTAGCTAAATACGATATAATATATAAGATTTAGTTAAATACGATATAATAATATATGATTTAGCTAAATAGCATTTAATATATGTTGAAGATATTTAATATATGTTACAAATATTTAATAAATATTGCAGAGATTTAATTATAAATTTGTTTTAATAAATATTGTAGATATTTAATAAATAAGTGTTGGCATGATTTAAATCAAAATGTCATTTAGCTAAATTATTTTAGATATATATATATATAATATATACATGATTTACCCAAATTACATTTATTATATGTTGAAAATATTTAATATATGTTGGATATATTTAATATATATATATTGCAGAGATTTAATAAATAATTTATTTATTTAATAAATATTGTGTACAATTTTTTTTTATTTATTATATAAACACACATATATAAATTAAATGTGCCGAAAAATGGGTTAAAATAGCTTAAATATTTTTTTACATTTGGCACCCCATAACCTTTTGCATCGAAAAATTGAAATTAAAATGCCTAAATAATAACTTTTACTATATTTCCTTTTATTGTATCAATGAAACACTTTACGATGTGGTCGTAGCGCAAATATACCGCAGTACATAGTGAGTCTATAAAGGCGTCAATCCTGGGAAGGGTGATGTGTGTGTGTGTGTTTGTGTGTGTGTTTGTGTGTGTGTTTGTGTGTGTTTTTGTGTGTGTGTTTGTGTGTGTTTGTGTGTGTGTTTGTGTGTGTGTTTGTGTGTGTGTTTGTGTGTGTGTTTGTGTGTGTGTTTGTGTGT
>JAULBS010116074.1:0-14607 GCA_032355785.1 Symmetromphalus regularis | reverse complement strand
TTTCAGACTTGCAATAACAGATTCCAAACACTGGTTCGAGACTTGACTTTACAGGAACATATTTCAAATACTAGATTGAGACAAACACTTGTTTCAGACTTGCAATAACAGATTCCAAACACTGGTTCGAGACTTGACTTTACAGGAACATATTTCAAATACTAGATTCAGACAAACACTTGTTTTAGATTTTACAAGAAGAGATGCTCTACAAATGGTCCTGCGAAGATTGGTTGGCATTGGTCATTACTTTAAAGCTCCAGCCAGCAGTGTTGCTGTCAGTCGTATTGCCTACTGCTACTTGCAGGGTTCCCATGGTCATTAAAAACTTTGGAAAGTTTTCAAATTTGCAAAATACTTTTTAAGGGTCTTGAAGTTTTAAAGTGTTAGTTAAAACTGAAAAGTCATGGAAAAGTTCTGAAATTTCTCCATTTGCCAATATTTTTTTGATGATGATTGCAAGAATGACTTCTTTTGATGCATTAAGTCCTTGAAAACTGTCTTTTTCACCAATGACAGTCTTCAATTTTTTTTCTCCCTAACGAGTATAAACCATGTGATTTTATTCTGTTTATCCAGATTTCAAGTTTTGCTCATGCCAGTGTGATAATTCTGTACATTTTTACAGATTTGTGTTCGAAGTC
The DNA here is from genome assembly GCA_032355785.1 of Symmetromphalus regularis. Lineage (NCBI taxonomy): Eukaryota > Metazoa > Mollusca > Gastropoda > Neomphalida > Neomphalidae > Symmetromphalus > Symmetromphalus regularis. Next base: position 13,963 of record JAULBS010116074.1, on the reverse strand, counting down.
TGCAAGAACCCTGTTCTTATAATTTAATATATCAATTAAAAAAATATCAAATTCACACCTTTGTCTGCATATTGTTTCCATTACTCATAAATGTCTCGACAGAACCCTACTAGCATTTATTACCAATTTTACTGCTAGGAAACATGCTGTGCAAGAAGAAATAATACCAAACAGTTACTTCAGACTTCAAAAAACAGTTCAAAACAATTGTTTCTGATTGTACAAGAAGAAATGTCAGACACTTGTTGGATTTGTAGAAAAATTCCAAATGTGTGAGAATTGATAAGAAAACGATGGTAAATGGTGATTAAAGACTACTGATGCAGGATGTTCTTTGATCCTATGTGTGTTCAAATGTGATATGTCATTGTTAAAGTTTGTGGCTGGTTTTATGAGCATGCCTGTGTTCTGTTAACCCAGTTGGTGGGTTTTTATTTGTTATCAAATCAAAATATTCCTTGTTCATATAAGATTAATTGGTCTTGGCGAGTGAAGATGATGTTAACAGCTCTACATTATTGTCTGCTCTCGTATCCTCTTCACATTTCACAATACATACTACAAAACAGTTTAATTGTCGGATAATAGTTATTTATTGACAGCAAATTCGGAATGAATTTGTCACATAGCTTATTGGGAGGCACATTGTAAAAACTTACGTTTACAAGCAATAATTTGGTGCATGTTTTATTGTAAATATTACACTAATCATTTGTGTCTGTATTTGTTTTTGTCGGAATACAGGAAAGAATATTGTGAAAGGATGAGGGTGGATAAATCTTTCCAGGTTATGAGAAGCTCTTGTTACTTTGTAACCCAGGAAGATTTGCTTTTAAAGTATGTAGATATACAAGACTTATTAATGACAGATTTATCTAATATACTCTACCAAAAAAGAAAGTATACACATTTTGAACAATGATATTTTTGCTATAGCCTTTTAAGGGATATATTGGAAAACATATTATTTCCCCCAACCACTGCAAACTTTTAGTTTTACAGGAATATTTTTTTCTATTTGTTTCAAATGTCACATGGTCAACTTATGAAACTTGAAAATAGGTTTTTGGTCTGTAAAACATGGAATGTGTGATTAATAAGTGCGTTTTCTATAGTTTAGAGTGACACAGTATCCATGTTATGAAAAAACATATTTTTAACAAACTAAGTTAACAATTGAAAAATTGAGCATTATATTGATTTTCAGAAGTTTGATTCCTAAAGTGACACTGTTGACATAACAATATGTTACCGTTAACCTCATAACAGTTTACATGCGAAAGAAACAAATAAACACTATATCAATCACAATTACTCTAATATGAACTGCATATTTCACCTACAACAGTGACAATACTTTACACTGTCCAGCATATTATTCAAATTTGAACCTCATTGAATACATTTGTGATAAATGAAAAAGAAGCATATACAAACAATTACCTCTGTAAACAAGCATTAACAAATTTGAGCCGTTTTTCTTAGAGATGTGAAGCAACAAAATATTGCATATTTACGATGTTGTCTTCCGAGCCTGTACTTGTGCAGACGTATGATTTAGGAGATGATGCATGGTACCCAGGTATCAGCAGTTGTATTGTACTCAATATATTCCAGTTTTTATTCATTCCTAAATATCAGCTACATATAATGCATATTTTATTAAATTATCTCACTTCTGTACAGTGTATACTTTCTGTTTAGGTTGAGTGTATTATTAACTCCCCATCACAGCTTTGAAACTCATTAACTTAAAGCCACCATTAATGAGCAACATCCTGGTAGATTTTGAAGATCATTAATTTCATAACAAACTGATTTTTTTTTGAAAATTTTGGAAGCACTTTTAAAACATATGTCTCATCAGTCTTGTCCATATGAATGCTTATACTTTTACACAAATATTGTACTGTATAGCTTACTTTAAACTGTAGCTAACAGTTTGACAAGACTCCCTGTAAATATTCTGCAAGATATTTGTGATCTGTTTTAATATTGATTTTTTTTTTTTTTTACTGTCCTGTGAGGAAGGAAATTCTCATTGGGATATTGTATTACCAATTTCTACGCAATTTATCAATATTGTGTTTATTTTGTGTGTTCACTGCATTAATGCACTGGTTATAGTTACACTTTGTAACATGTTAAAATGTTTAAATGTTAAGTTACTGACTACTGGCCCAAGCATGGATGCAGGATTTCAGAAAGGGGGAGTCCAAATATGATGAGTGAATAGGACGGGGGAAAAATGGTTATTTTCATGTTCTGCTCTCAAAATATATATAAAAAATATGAGAAAAGGGGGAGAGGTCCAGACACCCTGGACTCCCCCTCTGGATCTACTACTTGGGCTATTTAAACTTTTTTAACAGCTTGAAAGCACTGGCATTAGTTATGTAATGTGTTATGCTGTTGAAACCGTATTTATTTAAAATGAAAGATATTCATGGTTTTTGATGTTTACCCATTAATACAAAGTGTACACTGGATGTTGAGGGGTCACAGCCAGCAGTTAAATTTATATTCATCATCAAAATGTCAATTGAATTTATCACCCCTAAAACAGCATTTTAACAGTATGAATAGGGGGAGGGGGGGGATTGTCTGAAAATTTGAATACTTTCAAATAGGAAGATGTTCAAAATGAAAACAACCTATTGCTGTAAATGATGAAATTAATATTTTGCATTTTAAACCAGTTTTAGTAAATTCAAATGTGTCCATTAATTATTGTGTATTTGTACTAAGTGTGGATTCCGTCCCACCTCCACAATTGTACATTTCCTGCACATTTATGCATTTAGTTCTGACTGTGCACTTAATTGTAGTTTTCACATTAATTTCATGATTTACAGTCTTTGCTATCTCTTGCTTACAATACCATTTTGAAATGTGTAATATTTCTAGTCATCCTGCCTTTAATATGCCCAAACAGGCTAGGCTTTACTGTTGGTTTGACTGGGCATAAACATTCTTATAGGATTTAACATTAAATGGGAAAACTAGTCATCAGCTAGCTAGTTGGTCCTGAACATGAGGAAGATGTTTGTAATTCATATAGGACTAAAGTGCTGGTTAAAAAGCATTTTATATCCAATAGCAAAAATCTTACAAGATGATTATCTTGAAACAGTCGGTGCCTTTAATTACATTCTTTACTTTTTCTCTTCGGATATAATTATATTCAAATATTTGTTGTAATTTATTGTTTTTATATGACTGGTTGCATATGTTTGAGTGAAATCTTATATAGCATGTACAAAGTTATTTATGTTGCTGTTTTGTGTTGCAGCTGCCATGTTTTAAAAGATAAAAGTTTTGTACTAACTTGAAACCATACCTGTCCTCAGAGTACATGGGAAAGTACATTCAAACCTGCCCATGCAGCCACCTGTATTAAGCAGCCTCGTGTGTTAAAGGGTCACCGTTATTTTCTCCCAGATCAGCTAGTTTAGTATAATTTAACCTGTATTAAGCAGCTATCTGTTAGAGGCTTTGTTTTCTTACTCCCTTGGGTGGCTGCTTAAGACAGGTTTGACTGTACATACATGTATCTGCTTCTCCATTTCTCAGCATGCCATATGATATCATCTTTTTCAAACGGTGGGAGAGGGGTTGTAGGCTTTGACACAGTTAATTATATTTTATATTTTAAGTTTAAAATGTTAATTTTACTAAAATGTATGTTTAGAAGCCAACTATTGTGAAACAGATTGTAGGAAATTTATCAGTTCATGCTGTGTTATAAAAGATTACTTTGGTAGCACCAATGTTAATGTTTGGAGTTTCGACCCTTGATGATATATTTTGGTGATTAACTTTAATTATACATGTGCATACGTGTATATCGTAAATTGAATAAATATATTTTTTTACTTGCATGTTATGTCCCGGTATGCTGTTCCGGTTTGAAGAAATTTGTTTAATTTTTTCTTATAATATCAGTGTAGTTGTTTTTTATTATTCTTCATGTTTAATAAGAGGTCACAAATAATAAGTTACCGGTAACATAGTTTAATTTATTAATTATATTTATTTTATGTGCTGAACAGCAGAGCTACTGACCTTGTTCAAGGCAAAGTTATTTTAAAAGTAATTGTCACTATTTTAATGTACTGCCATGAAATTGTTGGGATTGTTTACTTAACTAGTTTTATAGATAGTAACAATTCAAAAATATTTGGCTTCGAAACCATGTTTTGCTCCATACGTTCTTCAGCAGATGAAATACCAATTTTAAAGTTATTTATCCAAATTGTTGCCCATTGTAAATTATTTTTTTTGTCTCATAGAGCCCTTTTACTGTTTTTAATTATAGTTTATTAGGAAAGCTAAACAAAGATTTCCAAGAATATCCAAACTGAAAAAGACGGGGTAGAATCGGAACATTTTTTATTGTTATACACGTACTTGTAAATTCAGTTATTTGCAAATTTTAGACTTAAAAAACAAAAAAGAAATGTTACTATATTAAACAGATTAGGATTGGAGCCCTTTTCTAGGTAGTGTTCAAGAGGAATTTAATTTGCTATTTGTTTTGTTTTTTTGGTTTAAAAGTGGTTTTGCATAAAATCATCAATACCTGGCCACCACCAATACTTTTATTTTATTTTTATTGTTGACCAAGAATTATTAACTAGAACGTAGAGTGGAATGGCAAAAATAGTAGAATTGTGTTTTCCTCCTTCAGTTTAGGCCCTGCCTATTCAAAAATCCTGGCTATATATTTGGTTAAAGGTACTGTCCATGCCCTCCTCATGCAACACTTTTCGAATGTCTTACAGTATTATTAGTGTTCTAGTGGTTGCCAATCACCCACCCCCAATGCCAGTGGTTAAAGATCAGTTTATTGTAAACACTCCTATTGCAGCATAGTCTTTAGTTGATGATTTCATTATTTTCATCATGTCTTGTACATTTTGTCAATTCACTATTAACAAAACATCAATCATTGTTTACTGTAAATATGTAAATAATAGTTTTAGATTTATATCATGCATCACAATTTCACCAAGCCATTTAAAGTTGTTTTATTTGTAAAAAAAATATTGTTTATATTTGTAAATATTACTTGTTGAACAATTTGTTAGTTGCACATTGGCAGCACTAATAAATCTTATATCATACATTACTAATTGTCATTGTTTATTTAATTAGTAGCATCAGTTTGATTTTTTATTATTGTTTTCATACTGAACATGTTTGTTTTTTTCCAGATGTTAGTATTTAATAGAGAAACATGTTAAAACAGTATCGGAAATTAAATTGTATTACAAATAAATCAATGAATACATATTTAAAATATAACATTTGGTGGCAATTTTGAAAACCATAGTGTCCATGAGGTAATTAAAAATATATATATTAAAAGTCATTTATGTGGGTAACAAGTTGCTAGATGCTGGTATAAGGCACGTTGAACATCTAGACTAAATTCATTAAAAGTATTACACGTGGAGGGAATTTGCTAGAAATCCTTTCTTGGTTTAAGCTGTTTACAATCCTTGCAAATCATCCAAAAATTAGACTGATGTTTATTATATTTTAATATACAATATATATATATATATATTGCTCCATTTGAGGCATGTGTATAAATCTCAAAAATCTATAATTGGTGATGACAAAATGTTTATGATCACGTGTTATCTAATCATAATTTACTTGTATGTTCGTGGCTGTTTAAATGCACAGGAATGAGCCATTCTTAAAAACAAGAATACTAAATAAATAAACGTTATGTTTTAATGCATTAAAAGAATTATTGTTAATTGGATATGGTAGTAGGTCATTGGATGCTCAAGCTGGAAACTGATTCCAAACTTGTATTGTCTGATGTTGTTTCTTACTCTGAAGTGCACACTACCATGTTTGACATCCAGTAGGATGCACACGTTAACTGGATTGACATGTCTTTTGTGGTTCAGTGTATATATTATTTTGTAAATAGAAAATATATAACAAAGCAATATTGTACTATTTCCACCTAAATAAAGTAAATTAAAGTACCGTGGACATTTGCATATGTGATTCTGAAATTAAAGATAGCTCCAGTTATGCGTGAAACCTCTAAACAGTTTGGTAAATCCAAAATGAAAGACTTATCCACTTTCCTTTTTAAAAATCACAGCCAATAATAACAAATAAAATCACATTTCTTGAAAATTGTCTAAAAGTCTACTAGCCAAGCTTTATGAACAACTAATGATGCTCTTATACTTATTGACCACCCTTCCCCTGATGGCAGCAAATTTCAGTTTGTAATATTTAAAAGAGCTCGACTCCTGTTGTGGTTTGTTTTTGTTTATAATTTATAAAATGTTTAATTTCTATAATATTGTGAAAAAAAAAAAAAAAAGCAGTTGCATGTGCTGTAATCATAAAACACAACCTATGTGGTAGTAACCATGACACACATTGACATAGATCTAATAAATTTAGCATCTAAATAAACAATGTGCTGGTCTGTCGTTAAACATTTCTTTCCTTTTTCAATAACATTGTCAAAACAAGTGTAGGTCATAAACAAAGATTTTACAATGTTTTTGACAAGGGTCACGCATAAAAAATATACATGAAATGATTTTGTGAAATAATTTATTTCCAGGCGATCCACACACATTTGCATGTAATAAAAACAAAACATGTAACCCTGAACTTGTTTTAGCAATATATTTAAAGGCCTCAACCGGTGCGCACGCACCCCCTAAATCTGTCGAGGTCTGTAAATGCAAATTTGGATTGACGCTAATTTACTAGAATAAGGTTAAAAATGAAATTAAAACATTCGGGCCTTCACAAATGCACCCCCTAAAGAAAATCCTGAGTACGGGCTGCCTGAGAAACAAATAAGAAATATATCTTAATGCTTATTAATAGCCACATCGTATGGTAGCATGGAATTCCTCTATAATATCAATATTAACATCTGGACAGATAGCACATGAAGCTTGAGTTTTATATTAGATATCACGAAAATATGTTAAACGAAACACTTTGAAAATAACAAATAACAGCCATATTTCGTAACAAATACCCCTCGATTAAGGAATGAAAAAAATTCTTTAAATATGTTTGGGGGGGGGGGGATATTTTATAAAAATTTCAACACCAAAAATAAATGAAGTCAAATCAAACAAAGTTTTAATACCAGTGAAGGGAATGATTATTTATTAACAGACAATGTATGCACAACGCTAACTTTGATGATGGAAACAGCTTTGACTTTCTGGGTATATAAACGTACCCATGACACTACCAATGTTCTGATTATAGTAACAGACATCTTGGTTTTGCAAGTTGGCAGCCTCTCGGTTCACTTCGTATTGTAAAGTTTGAGAGATATTTAAATTCTTTTCATATGACATCTCGGAATGTTTAGATTCTGAAACACACAATAATGGATACCCATTAAACACATTGTCAGACACAATTAATTTGTCTGTGTTAGCGTTTGTGTAAGTATGCATAGTGGACACGTCTTTTTGGTGTTCTAGTTGCTCCATATTAATTAAAAGATCTTTCTTAGACAGATGTGATTGGTCACTACTTGCGTTAAAGATTCTTCCAGGTGTTGCTGGTAAACCCAACTTTTTATTTTTATCGTGAGTTTTAAGGTGACTTCTTAGACCCTCAAGTCTAATGAAAGTCTTTGTACAGATCTTACATTTGTGAGGCCGATCACCCGAGTGGATTCGTTTGTGTCTGCGAAACGTATTAACAATTGCGAAACTTTTTCCACATATCTCACAGGTGTATGGTTTCTCTCCAGTATGCACTCTGCAATGATCGGCCAGCTTGCCAGACGAGATGAAAGCCTTTTGGCAGACGTCACACTGATACGGTCGTTCTCCAGTATGTGTCCGGCGGTGAGTTGTCAGTGAGTTGGGTCGCGAGAAATTATCGCCACAGACATCGCACATATACGGTTTGACACCAGTATGTATTCGCCGGTGTGAGTCACGGTTTCCTGAAGACGTGAATGCCTTGTTGCATATATCACACACATAGGGCTTATACCCCGAATGAACCCTCATGTGAGTAATGTAGTTGCCTGATTGAGTGAACCCCTTACCACATTCTTCACACTTGTAAGGTTTTTCCTGTGTGTGCACTCGACTGTGCAGTCTCAGATACTGGCGGTCCTGGAACTCTTTGCCACATATTCTACACTTGATTAGATGATCGGGATGAAGCTTTAGGTGTTCGTCTAGCTCCATACGCTGTACAAATGACATCTTACAAACAGCACACTTAATCTTACTCGTCCGTATATTGTTCTTTTTATCATGTTCCTCACAGATAGTCGGTCTAGTTCCAGGAAATTCATCGTATGTGGATATCACAGGTTTCTTTGTTCTCAGTTTTGAATCATCTGATATATGCTCTTTAGTAATGTCCTCCGTACACGGACTTGCATGTAGATGTAAATCCTTAATCAATTTGTTATTAGTTTTGTTTTCCTTAAAGTGATTGTGATATTTTACAGGCAATGACTTGTTTGATCTGGTGCTACTGAACTTCTTTGTGTTTATATGGTATTTCATACGATTTTTCAAAGAAGCTGACTGACTGAACACATTATTACATATGTCCAACTGTTCACCAGGTGGAGAAACAGTTTTGGCACTTGATGTGATATCTCCACTTGTATTGCTGCTTTTTCTAACAGACGACTGCTCATCACTACCAGAGTTTTTCTTCTGAACTGAACCATGATCAATAATAGAAATAACCGCCACGTTTTCAGTATTGCTTTCAATAGCAGTCACTTGTCTCATTTCTTCACCATCTTCCAGTTTATTATAGCTCATATGAACAATACTATTGTCTTTAGTAAACTTAGCTATTTTCTTTTCATCATCTTTCAGTGTATGATTCTTAAAATGACCACCATTAATGTCTTGTGTTAACTTTCCTATTTTCTTTTCTAGTACATGATCGTTAAAACGACCACCATCAGTAGACTGTGTTAATGGTTCCATTGTTTTCTTTACAGTATCGTTCAGTCTACAAACGTCTTGTTGGTTGTCCAGGCATTCCTGGTCTAAACCAGTGAAATGCGGTTTATTTCTAAATGTCACTGCATCAGTTTGATGATCACCGAAATATTCATGATCGTTGCTGCCACTAAGGTCCACACAGTTAACACCTTCCTCACACCCTTCATATTCTTTATTGCAGTCTTTGTTGTTATCCTCCTTTCTGTAAAGACCTTCCTTGTTATCATATTCTTTAATGTGCTCTTTGCCGTTATTATTCACAGTGTAATCTTCAATGTCATATTCCTCACTGTTATTGCTATTCATTCTGTAATCATCACAGAAATATTTATTAATGTATTGTTTTCTGTTGTCACCTACCACTTCAGTGCTATTATTTTCAGTATTCTCATTATCTGCCACATTGTCATGATCGTTTATATCAATGTTATTTTCTGCAGTATTATTTCCATCACCTTTCTGATTGGTACAGACATCAATGCTACCTGCATTCACATACCCAAATGCACAGAATTCTTTTATATCATGAGACCCATTCTTCCTAACTGCCAGGTCATATACACCACCAGCATTGTCACCAATCTTTGTATCATTAATAACACTTGGCATGTAATGACACTCTGTATCAACATTTTCACTAGTCTTACCAGTATCATAGTTATTGGCCATGTAACAAACCTCTGTAACAGTTTCATTACTCTTCTTGGCTATGCCACTAACCACACTAGCTAAAACAAAATTATCTTTAGCAATATTTTCATTTTTGGATGTGCAATGAGAAATAAAGGTTTTGTCATAATCATTATCTGTATGAGAATGATCTGTAGCAAAAGCTTGTAAGCACAACAGATTTGAGCTAGTGGAGTCATATTCAGGTTGAAAATCCTTAATATCAGAAGAGCATGGATATACAGCAGTGTCACTTTCATCTTGTGAATGATCTCCATCAACAATATGTACCTGTACATTAGTGCTACTGGAGGATGACCATGTATGAATGTCACTGTTTACAACTGGTACATTGCCAGTCTGTGACATATTGATTACAACTTGACCATTATGATATATATCTGTAGTTTTGTTAATGACCACTGCTTCATTGAAATGAATACTAGGTGAATTTGGAAGCTTTGCTGGCACAGCTGGTAAAGTTATGTTGTGGTTTGTTTCAATTTCTATAGAAGTCAAATGATTCTTTGAAATTGATGGACATACATATGTATTTGGAAAGGTAGAACAAAGTGCTTGATTTATTGAGTTTTGATCACATTCATGGTTAGTAATGGTTGGGGGATACAAATAATTAGGTTGACTTTTAGTCATATTGTCCACAACACATCTTTTGCTACTTTTAGTATTAACAATCTGGGTGCCATATTTATTGAGGACATCTTCAGGAATTAATGAAGCAAGCATTTCAGAGTTCTCATATATTTCATTCTTGTCATGGTGGGCTTTGTTATACAGGAATGGGATGACTTCTCTGGAAGAATAATTACTGCTGGTCATGTATCCTTTATTTCTAACATGATCAGCAGGTTCAATGCATTTTGAAACATGTTTTGTGAAATCAGTTACCTTATTTTCTTTATAATTACTTTCATCAGGACCAAGAATGGGTATTGTACAAGCATCAGCTGCCTTCTGGGAAACCTTTGTCTGGCCAGTGTGAGTTTTCAGATGACTTCTCATTCCCTCCCGTCTGAAAAATTGCTTTCCACAGATGTGACATGAATGTGATTTTTCTCCAGAATGGATTTTCCTATGACGTTTTAATGTGTTGACAATGGCGAAACTCAGACCACAGATCTCACATGTGTAAGGTTTTTCTCCACTGTGTGTACGCTTATGCTCAACCAGTTTTCCAGAAGACACAAAAGCTTTATTACACTCATCACATGGGTATGGCCGGTCGCCAGTGTGAAGGTTGCGGTGCATCTTCAGGGAATTGGGTCGAGAAAATGACAAACCACATATGTCACACATGTATGGTTTTTCTCCTGTGTGAGTTCTTCTGTGCGAGTCCCGGTTTCCAGAGCAGACAAATGTCTTGTCACAGAGGTCACACAAATATGGTTTTTCACCAGAATGGGTTCGCATGTGAGACATAAAGTTGCCAAGTTGAGAGAATGATTTCTTACAAATATTGCATCTGTGAGGCTTTTCCCCACTGTGAATACGCATGTGAATGGACAAATAATGAGATTCTTTGAAAAACTTCCCACAAAGATGGCAGCTTATAGGATTCTTAAAATTGGCCTTAACAGGTGATCCCGATACCAGGTCACTAAGTTCATGTTTTAGTGATTTGTCACAGTCAGACTTTGAACCAGCATCCTCAGAAGAGTGCTGCTGAAGATGTCTTTCAAGGACACTTCTAAGAGGAAACCTTTTATGACAGATTTTACATTTGTAAAGGACTTTGTCTGTATGTATACGTAAATGAGATTCCAGATTACTTGACTGATAAAAACCTTTTCCACATTCACTGCAGGAAAATGGTCTTTTGTTTGAAGAATGTATGGAATGGGCTGGGGTGGAGAGATCACTTTGTTGTAGCGTACCCAAATGACTCTTTGAATGCACACCAAGTTTGGCAGATGTCGCAAACTGTTTCCCACATACTGAACACCCATAAGGAAGATCATGCTCAGAAACATCTTCATGTTTGAGTACATGCATTTTTTCTTGCCACTTAAATCAATGCCTGACAGTCTTTACACTAAGCTAATATTCTGCTAGAAATCCATGCAGAATTTGAATTGTTCAGAATTATTTCCCATCACACAAATACTGCCAACATCAAGTTCACTTACAAACTACTTTATCATAGCTAGTGCATAGGATACACCAATCTTGTCACTGGTTCAGCTATCAAATACATTGAATCACTGACAAACCACAATCATGTCACTGGTTCAGCTATCAAATACATTGAATCACTGACAAACCACAATCTTGTCACTGGTTCAGCTATCAAATACATTGAATCACTGACAAACCACAATCATGTCACTGATCAAGGTAGTATGTGTACTCAGCCATCAAAATAATGTCACCTATTATAAGCATATCACGGATTAAGCATTCACAAACATGGAACTGTTTCAGGCATCACAAACATCTACCCAGAATAAAACGGAAATGGTTATATGGAGTGAATAATGAACTGAGATAAACTGGTTTACATTCAGGACCAAATACAATGCACTAGCAGAACCTCATTAGAGTAGTGCTTGATGTTAAACCGAATAAGAACCATCTGCTGAAACGAGTGAAATGTTACACAGCACCTGTGAAGGCTAACCTGTCCTCAACACACATGTACAGCAGTTGTGATAATCTAAGTCTGTAGTATTTGTTCACATATGTTTGTCATCTCATAAGCTACAACAAATCGGAGCTTTTTGCTGATGTAATTCCATCATTTCCAAAGTTTTTCATTTACATACCATCATCCTGAAAGGATAAAATATTTTAAATTATTTTAAATGTATGTCAAATGGTGAAGTTAACATACATAAAACAAATAGTAAAGATTATTAGTATTTATTTAAATCAAACCCACCAAGCTTTATTTTGTTACCATGTAAACCATCTCTTTTGTCTGGGTTGACATGATTTTTTTTCTGGGTTGAATGGACTTTCTCGTAAAAAATTGATAAAACTATTTTAATACAAATTTGCATGGGAAAGACTTCCGAATTTCCTCCCCCCACCCCCCCTAATCTTAACCTAAGGGTGAAAATTTGCAAGACTTGCCCATACTTGTTCATGAATACATACATGACAGGACTTTCCTCAGAATTCTTTTAAGGCACTTACATTTTCACAATTCACCTTCATGCATAGATAATTTGATCACAGAAAAAAGTAAGACTAAAAGTGTGATATATATAAGTTTAATTTTTTACATTAAAAATGGTCATCTTTGTTTCTTTATCTCGCCAGCGTCACTAATCAGTCAACTCTTACTTCAAAACATCAATCCTTCTATTTTTCACAGATCACCATGTGTGACCCCCAACTAAGCAATCTTATTTAAGTTCTGCATAAACTGCAAAACATACCTAAAACAAAAAACTATTAACTAAAAAATTAAAACATTTTTGTTTGTTAATATTAATGACTATTTTACTTTCCTTACAATGGTAATTCAGTAACATGAATAATTAAAATGAAAGTCATTTATCGTGTTTATTATGGTAATTCAGTAACGTGACCTATCTGGGTTATATAATTATATACTACAAAGTAGCTAACTCAGTTAAGTGTATGAAAAATATTTATAAGCTACTTATATCTATATAATGCTATAAACCTTTTTTTATATTAACTTCTGATATTTAAACCATCATCACGTAAAATATATAACATTATTATTAACCTTTTATGTGTTTTCATTTATATCATAAAATCATAGCGAAGTAATTTTACCAATAATAACTTTAATAATAATACATGTTCATCAGATAAATTATATTTAGCAGTGAAATCGACATATTCAAAGTTAGAATCCTTCCAGGGAAAATCCTTTTTCCATAATAGATCGCTGGAATGACAGTTGTTTGTTGTTGAAAAAAATTTGTTAATTGTTATCAGTATTATCGATCCATAATTGTTCATTTTCCTAAATAACGAAACGATTGTAAGTTCCATCACACAATTACAAATGTACTGGCTTAAATAGGGCACGTTTAACTCAAAAAATTCAAGTGCCATGTTGTTGTTTATTTAGTTGTTAGGTTATCTTTTTGATGTTTTAATTGATATATGTGAAGGCAATGCATGGAAATCTGTTTAGCACCAGCATCTCTCAGTCGGTGATCCCTTTCAATAGACCATACTTAGAAGAAAAATTATTAAAACAACAAGATTATGTTTTTTGTTTGTTTGTTTGTTTGTTAGTTTAACGACCCCCCAGCACAAAAAAATAAACATCGGCTATTGGGAGTCATACA
>JAULBS010116063.1:0-14608 GCA_032355785.1 Symmetromphalus regularis | reverse complement strand
ACCGTCCCCCCCCCCCCCCCGACAGGGGGTGTCCAAATGTGATGAGTGAATAGGACTAGGGGGGGCTGAAGGTTAATTTTTACGTCCTTCCACTCGGAAAACGGTTTTTAAAAAACCGATAAAAGGTGGTGGGTGGGTCCGGACCCCTGGATCCACTACTGCTCCTCACCCCACCCGCACACCCCGACATCTCCTTTGTATAGCCAGGCAACGTCGGGCATGCATTGGCAAAATAATTTAATATTATTAACGATGTGTGCGCTCCCCCTCCCACATATTTTTAAAAAGTCTATCTTGCCACAACTGCATTCTGAGGCGTTTTTTGGTAAAAAAAACATATGCGTAAGCACGTGCCTACAGTGACTAAAGGAAGCTACGCCACAGAGTTGTGTGTGTGTGTGAGAATTGTGCCTACACATTTATTTATGCCTAGCTACGCCCCTACAACTGGCAGTTTTCTTTTTCTGTGTTTCTGTTGAAATTTTTGTAGGACAAGCTTTGTGTTATTAAAAGCAATGGATCATCTGGATCCAGCCCTTAAAGAGTATCTCATATTTGAAAATAAAACTATTATAAGTGGTGTGCTTCCCCGCCCCTCCACCCCCACCTCCCCATCAACCCCCTGTCTACGGGCCTGCTAATATTTAATCCTTGTTCACCTTTCTCAATTAGCCTCAGTGTTAGTTTTTACCTATTGCTCTTTTAATAGAGAATTACAACTGCATAAATTTAAGATAAATCTAATACAGACAGCTGGTTTTGAAGTTGAAATTGGATGAATGGTGATTATTTTATCCTGTACTTACACTTCCACCCAGTTGACCCATTCGAATGTAGAATGCAATAAATTATTCTAGTATCCTGTTACACCAAATTTGGTATTGGTTACAATTGGTTATTCACTAGATCCGGTATCTGTGTTGGATGTTTTATTTTCAAATAAAAATGGAGCTGTCCTTCTTCCTACAAATTAGTTTTGAGATATTCTCTTTAAGTTCGGTTTTAGGTTACAGTGAGGTTAATACGTTACGGTAGAACCTGATGACCTACTAACGAGTTAACATCTCACTAAAACACACAGCTCTCCCAGTTTGAACCAAACGGGATTAAAGCTATAATATCGTTTTTACTAAATTTATTAATTGAATACAAGCATTTTATCTATTTAAATAGATATTTGATAACAAAGGTTATTTTAGTAATAAAACGTACCAATGCAGTGGCGGATCTAAATTATGCAATTTAAATAACATTTAAAAAAATTATTATTTTCTTTTTAACGTTAAAGAATCCGATGAATCTGCATTATATTATTAGGCTTCCCTAAATGGATTTTCTGGATTAGCCACTGCAATATAACCACACCCTTTAGAAATATAACGTGATTTTGATTTCAATAGTTCTCATCTTTTTGACGTTTTAAAGTGGCCATTCTATAAAAAAATAAATAATAATAACAAACAAAAACATATTTATACTTTCTTTGAAGAATATCGGCATTAGTTTTTACACTGAATTATATTCGATAGCTATCTCATGTCAGGCCCGTACACAGGATTTTCTTTAGGAGGGTGCGTTTGTGAAGGCCCGAATGTTTTATTTTCGTTTTTAACGTTATCCTAGTAAATTAGCGTCAATCCAAATTTGCATTTACGGACCTCGACAGATTTAGGGGATGCGTACGGGCCTGCATGTGTTATGTTTAATCCGTGTTTTATCCACTTGAGAGATTTCATAAAAGCCGCAAATGTAATAGGTTCTAAAGCATAGGCCTACAGTTGCGCAAATATACTTACGTCACATTGACACTTTCTTTGGGTTTCCCCACTTATTTTTATAAGCCTGACATTGCCAAGCCAGTATGCATACTTGATATCTATTGACTTTTGTTATATTAATTTTCTGGTTGTTTTGTGTCGTCGTACAAACTTAGATTGTCGATTGTTTAATAGATTTAATCTGTTATTGTTATACAACACCAGCTTCGTCTGATTTATGAATTAATGAGTTAAACTGTAGGCTAAGTCGATATCGAAAGCTACACATTTATAAGGAGTAACCCTGTTAGAAATATGGACCTTTAAAATAAACATGGACCATGTTTTAAGCTGTTGCCTACATTTCTTTCTAAAAGTGTTCCCCTGAAACGCCCTTCTTTTGAAATCATAAATCTGTCCTTTTGTATGCCCTATAAGGAGAAAAGACGATACTCTCACATAGACAGGCCCGTAGGATGGGGTGTGGACGATACTGCACAGAAAGCAGCAGTAAGACTGCAAGACAAGCAAATATAAAATGTGAAAGGGAAAAAGTTATGATTAGGGGGGGGTATCGTATGCACCCCTGCACCTCTGGTTACGCAATTGATACAGTAATGAGCTTGGGTTTCTGGTCCGAATGATATAAATTAGGCCGTACCACATCTGTAGTCTCAACCCTGAATTGTATGTTATTAGTCCTAATATTTGGTTGTGACAACTTTATCAATAATTACTCTGTTTTGAGTGGGCTCGACCCTAACTTACTATCCAATTCAGAATGAATCATTGATCAATAAAAATCAAAGGATGACGTCGGTATGTCGTGGTTATGTCAAGCATCTCTTTGGGGCCGTTCTCACAGGAAATAAAATCATCTGTCAGCATTAGATGTTGTTTGTAACAGGCCTATGCCGATTTGAAAACCTAACGCTTGTTTGGGAACATGCGCAGTTATTTTAGTAATGTGAGATACACGCATGCAGTTGTAAAAATAAACAGGTCTCTTCTATTTTGCCTGTCGTGTGCAGTTGCTTGGGAAAGCAGTTGAATTATTGATCACCAACTATTGTTTCTTTTACATCAACCTGAATTTATTTAGGCAAACCCGTCTGGTGTGACTGTAGCCAATTACATGCAGACAACTGTAGCAGACGACATATTGGTAAATGGATTTGGAAGCAGCCGACAGGAATGTAGATGGCGAGTAACTTTAAAGTCGTCATATCTATTAGAAAACAACCTATAGATGAATCTGTTTATCAGAAGCAAGATGGACAAAGATTCGCACGTTCCTGCCATACAGTGAAACTGAATGTTAATTCGACGTATACAGTTACCGTTATATTCAGTCCAGAACAAATTCTAACGTAAGTATAAAGTTATTACTTTTCTCTTATGGCTTACGTTAGTTGAAACAAGCCCACATGGTTTCCCGTTACGACCAGACGGCCTTCATCATTATTTTTTCTCGGTCAGAAACTGCTTTAGGGAAACTTAATAAACAAGTATGTGGTCGTTGTATTATCTCGTGTATGTATGTACTCCTAATTCTAGGACGATGTATGCATATATTACATACTTGCTATGGTCAGTCTATCAGTTTGTGTCATGCCACAAATAGCTATGCCAATCTAATCACTTATATGTTTTACATGTAGCTAAATACAGTTAAAGCTTTTTATAAAGACCAAAACAAGTCAAACATGAACGGGAGAGCCTCACCTGCTGGCGAGTGGAGGACTTGTTTACGATAACCTTATAGATAGGGCCTACTGTTTAGCTAGGGTAAACCTCTGTGACATCGATAAAGAATAGTAAACACTCAGTTTGTAGGTCCAGTGATAAGGTCCACCTGTATATCGAAACAAAAGTGGCTTGTAACCTTCGTTGTAAAGTTTTGTAAGATAAATGTGATTTGTCCCTTATTGACAGGTGGCTGTCATACGAGGTGCCCGTTATAGATTATATCAGTTGCGCCTACGTGTATAATATGGTGTAATCATAATAGTTAGTGACGCATCTAGGAGGGGCCCCTCCTAAATTTTGCGATTTTAAAAATATTATTTTTTCAATTATTTTTATTTTTTTTAACGTTAAAGAATCAGGATTTTTAGGGCCCCCTAAATATATCTTATAGATCCACCGCTGTAGTTAGGTCTACACTTTTTTGTCCACCCTTTGTAACGTAAAACATGAATGTAAATTAGTAAAGAAAAGACGGAGAAAATTCTATTTTGTTGTTATTGTACATTGACCGATGTGTGTACTCCCACTCCCCTTTTTGACAGGCATTGTATTCAAATTCCTGTATCCGCAACAGTATAAGGTGTTAAAATAAGGAAACGTACAATTATGTATTACACTGAATGATAATACCTTAACTTTACCTTACTCGATGACTTAATAACTTGCATTCCATAAACAAAAATAACACTTTCGAGTACAAGTACTGTAAAACAAGCACGATGAATGTATTTATAAATATCTATCTATCTATCTATCTATCTATATATCTATATATATATATATATATATATATTAATTTTAAATAGAAATAAAAAGAAAAAGCAAATGAACTTTTCAAACTCATATGCAAAGATAAACTTTCTAGTAACATGTTTATTTTCATATAATTAATTTTCTTTTACTTTTATTTTGTCACTCGTGCCCATATAGGCTAGATAAAAAGGTTTCCCTTTAATTACAGATGTCTGCTATAGCTATGTATTCAAGCATATTCTGATTATTGTTTTATATTTTATGACAGAAATCTAAGGAATGGTTAAACAAAATTTGTACATTTTAAATAATGGTTAGTACTGTAGATGGTGAAATGAAATTAAAATGGTAATTCATCATAACAGTCATCCGTTTTGCTACTACTTGGAATATGGCTTATGAATTTTATTTTACGTTTCTCATTCGTCTGTCTGTTATTGTTTTCGAGGCACAAAGTGTGAATATATTTTATTCTATGAACCGATTCAATGTTAATATTATATATAGGCCTTCGTGTTACATATTTCGGATGCCATTCTAAACACGATATGTCGCATAACACATTTGAGTCCGTCAATCAAATGGCAATGAGACAATGTATAGAGTAATAACTTCCGTCTTGTTTCCGCGAACCAGGTTCTAGCTCAGCGGTGAAGCATCCACCTGAGGTGAGGCAGAACGGCAATAAGATATAAGATAAGACAGCTTCTACCACCCTCAGTAGACCCATTGGTTGTTTTTCCGGTTCTTCTTTGACGTTTGGATGCTAAGATAGCTTTATTAACAGCAAGCGGTCTTTTTAATGCGCTTTTCCCACAGATAGGACAAACGTGCAACTGTTTAATATACTAACTACGGTGTACACGTTGGAATAGTAAACAACCATTTGGGTCTATTAGAGGACGTATATGTAACATTGCAAATGCCCTAAGTCATAAAATATTAAAACGTAATAGCTAGTAGTGCAGTCCTGGGTGCAAAAGGCATATAAAAGACATGTTACTGTTAAAAGAAAATATTATTCTAAGTAGAGATAATCGGATATAAGTAGGTACGTATTTTTTATTGACTACGTGTCAAAATGAAGTTGCCCATAAATCATCAATTTAAAATATTATACTATGTTAAATATTTATTTCCAATCATTTCTCCGATGTTAACTTTTATTGATTTATGGTTATCTTAATTGTGCTGTAAGTGCCTGTTACCATAATAATTACATTCCAATTCATAAATTATATACAACCATTGTAATACTTAGATAAACATCAGTGGCCAGCATATAAGAGAAGGTTAGTACCCATTTGTCTAATATCTCGATATTCATACTAAGATATGTAGATTGATTGTATTTATTTTCGTTCTTATATCAAATTAGGATTCAAGTAGGGGCTTACGCTGTCCTGGGAACACAATTCAACTTCCTGTACCGTACTCTTCAGTGAGTGATTAATGTTAGTAGGAGAGACGAAACCTGCTACCGCCAGACTAATGTGGCTTCTCTTATCGGTAAGCAGTGAGGGATCTTTTATATGCACTATCTAACAGACAGGCCAGGATAGCATAAACCCCGGCCGTTGATAAACCAGTTCTAGACCAATGGTCGATGTAAATGGTGTACACCTATCGATTGAGCATTGCGGAGTACTCATTCTGGTTTGGAGCTGGTGCCGAGATTAAAAATGTCATGCCTCGACTGAGATTTTATCCCAGTACCTACCAGTCGCAAGTGTGCTAACGAAACCACCATACCATCGGGGTAGGTCAAAGATGTGCGTGAGAGAGGAGTCATTCGCAAGTCTGCACATTTTCACATGCGTACAAACACTACTTTGGGGTAGGATGGGGAAAAGGTGTAGCTTTTCGAAATATTAACTCTATTTAAACACGAAAATAACACTTATTACAATTACCCCAAACGAGTTCATTTTTGTAATTATCGTAAGATTTCAAATTATAACGGAAAAAAATAAAACATTTTCAACATGTACATTTTCAGTGAGGGACAGTTGGGGCATTAACAAGCTTTGTAAAAAATGTCGATATTTGTAAACGACTCAATAAAGTGACATATTTCGCTATTTTTAGAACAATGTGTGATGAGGAACAGCAAATTAATCGACCCCTGCAAACATAATATTATAGCCTACTTATGTGTGCAACCATACTATGAAGGTTCTTCCCCAGGATTAATATGGCTCCAATGTCATTGTCCGATTGCTTTAACGGACAGTAATTTGTTGTTTGAATTTAATTGATGGCATACTATGTAATTTAACATAAATATTAGGAAAACTATAACTGTTTTAATTAATATTTTTTTGGAGGATTGCAACCTTGTGCAACTGTGAGACTGCCCCTTTAAAAGAGGAAGAAAGAGCCTAAGCGAACCTCAGTCACAGCTCCGACATTCCAGGACCTGTTCTGACAAATTTGAAAAGTAAAAAATCAATTGTCAGTGTAACCTGATTCTGCTGTAACGATATTTATACATAACTGAGAGTAAAAGAGAATTCAGTATCGACCAAACTGTGAACTTTTGCACATCCAACATTATCAGAAAACAATTACAAATGTTGGGTCATTACTTGAACAGAAGCGGTTAATCTTTTCCTCGTACCGAGTACATCTTTATTTCGAGGACCACAATAAATTACGTCCTGTCCCACTTGGTGAGATTTCTAAATAATTTATATGAGAATATGTAGGGCAAGCCACACAACTAAAATTATTCCGATAGCAGGAATATTTGGCATACGCCATCCAGTATTTTGCTCAATATGTTATTCCGTTTTTCAGTAATTTATCCTTTATGAATTGCCCCCACTTCAATGTACTATTTATGTTATGTTATTGGTCTTCTATATAACATAATATATAGATAATATTAATGGTATTATATCCAAAATGCGAGGGACGCGATGTGTGTCAAAATGTTCTATGATATCCACTATTTGTAAAAGAAGCTTGTTCCTAAATTAAATTTAAAAAAAGAAATACACACCCACACGGACGCACACACACACATATATGGTTGGAAGATTTTGCCACCTTTCCAAACACTGACGTACTTATAACATTATATGTGAGTCATTATCTGACCTTGTCTTCTTATATCTGACTAACCAGCTTAATGTCCACCTACAAGTAGATTCAGAGTAAGGGACTGGACTTCATGTGAGTTTAGATATCTCTTGTTATTTTGTATTGTTGGTTCATATATCGGTCATCTCATATTACTACCCGGGATAACGTTTACGTTGGTGATGAGAGTAATCCCCAGTTTTGACTGGCATCAATATACTTGTTGTAATTCTATACATTATAGAAAGATTGCATTTGATATAAGGCGTCTGCTCTTGTGTAATTAGGCCAGTGCTTCACAACTGTTCTATAAGTGGATAATAAGCGCATATAAAATATCCTTTGCAGCTGATCCAAAGAAAGTGAGTCGCAAAACACATACTTATATTTGGCACCTAATAGTTGTTGAATAAATAATGTTTCGGGATTGTCGTTAAACACCCAATAATTTCCTATATATAGAGGCTATTTCATGGTTTTTGTTGAGTACGATTTTTATGTCAACGACTGAACGAGTGATGTGTTAAAACACTAATTTTTACAAGTTGACATAAAAATCGTATTCAACAAAAACCATGAAATGGTCTATTTATTATATACATCTTCAGGGGCGTAGCTATACCTAACTTGAAGTGGAAGCACACAATTAGGGCGAGGGATCTGGGGGCTCCGCGAATATAGCATATTTCAATGACACTCAGGATCATCTTTAATAACACCCCCACTCTCTCTGCCTGTCTCTCTCTTTGTCTGTCTGTCTGTCTCTCTCTCGTTTTTTGTTGTTGCAAAACGACGTGGATGCACATGTTGCCGTGCCTCCGGGTAGCTACGCGCCTGATCTTTCTCATTTATTTACAAAACCCCCACAAAAATGGAAATAAAAAAGAAAAACATTCGGCCATTACGCGATGATTGACAGGAGACAGTGTGCCACTTATCCTTACGCTACAACTAAAGAAAGAGACTGTACAAAGAAACAAACATCCTCACAATGTCAGGGGTCACTCCGGTCACCGAGTCCGTTTGGACCCCTGACAAACATAGTTACCAATAATGTTTTACTTCCTATATACACTCCTGTGTTGTGATGTTATGACAGATATCCTTTGAGACACAATCAAATAGTGTATTGCGAAAACCTAGGCGTGAGCACATCTTAGGAGAATATGGAAGACTTGGAACATCTGAGAATATCGATGTTTTCATTCAGTAGGTGATTTTCTTAAGAACTGATTCCTGACAGCTCCGGAAGTGTTTTGGTAATGGTACTTATCGCGGAATCGATAGCTATTTTGGGTGAAGCCGTCTTGAAAAACAGGTAAATCACTCTCAATCAACACAGAGTTAAAACCCGATATTGTGTGGAACATCGATTCTGCGTGGTTGCAATTCATTCATTCGGGATTTTAAAGCAATAAAAAAAAAAAAAAAAAAAAATGATAATCAGACTATCTTCCTTTAAATTATTTAGAACATTTTTGTTTTTGATTTACCACTGAAGACATTTTAAAAATAAGGTGGTCAGTCTTAAATAAATAAATATAAATAATTAATAATATTAACACACGTGTCATAAGCGGTGCGGAATCTAGTTGTCGGTTGATTGTTCTCATTAGGTGCTTTGGTTATAGGATCGAACCTCCTCGGTAGACTCATTCTCTTATTGTTTTCCCCAGTCCCAGCCATTCCCCCATAAATGGTATATCAAAGGCCGTGGTATGTGCTGTCATGTATGTAGACAAGTGTATATAAACAGATCCGTAGGACGGATTTTCGAAGGGGGGGGGAGGTATAAGTATTATGGGTGTATAAAATGTGTTGTGCGAAACCGTGAATCTTTATCCGAAATAAAAACTGGCGAAAAACGAGGTGGGGGGGGGGGGCTATGCCCCCATAAGCCCCGGCTCCTATGGGCCTGATAAAAAATACCTTGCTGCTAATAAAAAGGATTACGTGTCAGAATAGATTAATAAATAATTTTCTTTAGTTCTGAGTATAAAAAATAAAAAAGCGAACCCGTATTAACTTAATGTTTATCTATAGGCTTTAGTAACATGTTAAAGGAAATTGTTAACCGTCAGACATTGGAATAACCGCGTGTTTGACTTTTAAAAATGGTAATCTACAGTATCAAATATTGCAACATTGAGAGAATGTTTTTCTCTCTCTCGCGAACGGATCAATTTTTAGTGACATTTGCAGCTGTTACGTTATTAGAGTTGTGATGAAAAGGATGTGGTATAAATCTACTGCATCTCATTTAATGTAGTGTAATGTCATTCTAATATGTTAGTTCACGTAGAGTGAATGTAGTGTAGTGCACTTCAAATAGACTGTCTGTCTAGATACATTCAGAAAACTATATACACAATTTTAGAACCTAAATGACGTATAACACTAGAGAACCGTCTAATCTGATGTTTTGTGGTTTCCACATGGATCCCGTTGATATTCTATCCAGACTAATAAGTATACTTCATTTTACTAGGTGTGGGGTTGGTGTTGGGTTAACAAGTACAGCTTTCACGACGGCTGTACTCGTTGCATGGTAGGATATGGAATGTTCCTGTAAAAGAAAAAATGAAGATCAAATAAAATATAAGTAATAATAATACGGCCTCATTTGATGGAGCATAGATTTTAATAGGCCTACTGATTGTCATTAACATATTTTCCTTTGAAACCAGTCACCAAAAATGGAATCATGTTTCTCCTAAATTATGTGGCTGTGTATGTGGTGGTGTGGGGCATCATGGGCAATGGGCTGTGTCATATGTCTAGTGCTGTAACTCGGATATTTGGCTTATAACCTTCTCGCTTTCAGTGGTAGTTGCCGGATAGCTTTATAAGGAGAAAAGGTGGGTAGAGGCACGTCAGTTCCACCCTTCCAGTACATAACACATAAGACTCCTTCATTGCCCTTGCAATCATTGCATGACACACCACTTGAATTGGGCCTTAGTGGATTCAGGCGAGACTGATCAAGATCTCGCATTATTTAGAACTAGAGATACAGTGTGAATGACCCCTCAACGTATGGACACGCTCTGACGCTCATCAATCCATCCCCAGATCTGGGCAACTAACACGGCCAGAGGATGAAAGACTTCTGTCAAGGCGAAGGAAAACTGACCAAAATCCCAAGCAGACTGGGCCTGAAGTTTGGACAGGTAGAATGGACTTGAAGTCTTGACAGGCATACTGAACTTGATGCACTCGACAAGCAGACAGTCTAGAAGAAAGAAACCTCAGAACTAAAAACTACCATTGACATACAGCGGTGATTAATCTTGGTTGACAAGCTGTCTATGAAAAGAAAAACTTAAGAGAACACACGGGGAGACAGACTCATTCAGCAGTTGACAGGCAACATGTCCAGAACTACTTCGAAGATGGAATATACTTACTGTTTACATGTGATACATACATACAAACAAACAAACAAACATACATACATACATACATACATACATACATACATACATACATACACACACACGCACGCGCACACACACACACACACACACACATACATACATACATACATTCATACATACATACATACATACATATATACATACATACATATGCATACACAAACACTCACAGAGAGAGAGAGAGAGAGAGAGAGAGAGAGAGAGAGAGAGAGAGAGAGAGAGAAACACGATATATAAGTTAGTTATTATATGTGTTTTTTTTATTGAGGTGTATTGACTATATAAAAAATATTGTAAGTCTCCCTATCCATGCAACATTCAATTACCATATATGCCACTGATTGAAGTTGCTCTAAAATCTATTTCCGTACACCTACTATGATTAGTTTTAGGGAAAACTGCAAGTCTTCTCTAAATGGAAATCAATTCAAGTTGAGATTTTTTGGCCTTTTTTATCCTCGACACTGCGTCTCTGTGCACGCAATATGCAGGAAAAACCTCGTTCGATTTGCTCGTTATTTTAACATCAAATGTGGAGATGATTTAGATCCGATATTGTAAAACACGAATGAGCTTGCAAGAGCCTGCAGATTCTCTAACAACAGAACGAATTTGATTGTTCGGTAATTGCATTAACAACCATAACCAAAACTTCTTGCTAATGCATATAAGAAATCACGGTCGTACAGAAATTATGCTTTATAAATGCAAAGAGGGGTGGGGACTTGTTGACATGATCATTACAAAACCTTTTTTTTTATTTATTATTATTATTTTTTAACTAGAGCCCACCTGTTTTTGAAAGGGTAAAATCATCACTGTTATTATACAAAGAGCATGTCTTCTTCATTATCAGCCTTCTGTATTTTTTAAATACATAGGTAATACAAGGTATTTCTGTCAGCTTCAGATTTGTGGTAAACGTCCAGAGATTACAGCCTATTAGAAATGATAAATCCATTAGACTGTTTTATTTTCAGACATTTCTGGATTTGTGGTAAACATGTGAAGATCTTATTCTTATAAAATGATAAACTGCAGATTAATAAAATATTTTTTTGACGGTTCCGGATTTGTGGTGAATACCTCAGGATGACAAAATCTTATGAAAGTCATAAATGCTTTGTCAGACGTTTTCCGGATTTGTGGTAAAGTGTGACGATCTCAAAGTTTATACAAGTAATAAACAACCGATTAATACAGTATTTTATTCCAGACGTTTCCAGATTTGTGGTGAACGTGTGGAGATTACTAAGAGCAAGCCGAATAAGGATGATGATGATTCTTGCCAATACAAGGGAGACTGGTCTACAATGGGCATGGATCTTACAAAGAGTGGCAAGAGGAGTGAGGTGCCCTTAGTACTGGAGGTAATGTTGATCATGTAACGCATTTTCATTATAATTATCTCGAAATGACATTCCACGACGATGTACTCAGAGCACAAGCTGCTATCCTATGACAAAGGAAATGTTAGTAGGTGAGTATAACTAAACCCTCTTCCATTACATAGGCTTCTTCTTCAGAAAAGAAGAAAGGGGTCATATAAATGGCCTTCCCATGACAGGATAGTAAATACCACAGTTTTTGATATATCAGTTATATATTACTGAACATTTATAATAGAGGTATGGTGTTTTTACAGACCACTGATTAAAAATTAATGATTAGGGTGTATGGGACAGGATTTTATATGAGGATGTAATTTCACAAGAAATCTAAATACAATAAACTGTTAACGATCTGCTAGCGTTGTTGTGAGGTTTTCTTTCAGTGGTACCTATGCAGCACTCACAGTCTTCCAAGTAAACAGCACCTGTTTTCGTTTTCAGATAACCGCCATCATTAAATGTATGAAAACATAATCTAATTCATCAGATATTGACTTCTCGTTATATGTATAGTGGTAGAGAATCAAATTTCTTTCCACACGGCAAGACAACGTAAATATACACACTCGTGCTACACACTCGAACGTAAAATAAAAACAAAACAACACAATTTAATAATAATAGATGATGATGATTATGATGATAATGGAATTTTTAAAGTCATTTTCACCAAACGGCAAGACCGCGCTACATACTTTTTCAGCGTAACCCGTTTTAAATATTATTATTATTTGAAAGGGGTGGGCGAGAGAGAAACACAAATTTACTGAAAGTAATTATCTGCGTCATTAGACCTATATAACTTTCGCGGTTAAATTGCAGCTATGAAAATAAATTCCGTAACTGGGGAGGGAGGGAGGGAGGGAGGGAGGGAGAGGGAGATAGAGGGAGAGGTAGGGAGATGGGGTAGAGAGAGAGAGAGAGAGAGAGAGAGAGAGAGAGAGAGAGAGAATAGGAATATCTTCTCTTTCCACGTAACAGTCAAAAGTATAACATGATATTTAAATCGGTTACGTATTAAGGAGGACGAGCGCTTGCTGTCGCTCGATAGACTGACTTTTGTGTTGAACGTTATATTATGTTAACGAAGATGATGGAAACCAGTCAAAAAGTCCGCGAGCTCTTGCTGTACTAAACATGTGTCTAATGGCACCATACGATAAAATACTCCAACATAGATAGATCTACATTCTGAACAACACGTGGTGTAAGCACTGTTATAAAAATAACTGATGATGAACTTTCACAAACTGCCAGGTCAGCTCTGTAAACTCGTGACCTCCTAACTGTCACAAAGTTATCTTTATGACACATATTTTTATGGCATAAACATAAATAGCTGTGATTATACGATATTTATTGTTCCGTTTATTTTTTACCATGTGTATAATAAATACACTTAGTACAGTCTATTGTGCGTTGTCTGACATAATTTAGGGTTAAAGTTTAAAATGTTGAAAGAGTCATTTACAGTGTAGGCCTATTGGAAACTTTAAATACTTCTTCCTTA
Source organism: Symmetromphalus regularis (assembly GCA_032355785.1). Taxonomy (NCBI): domain Eukaryota; kingdom Metazoa; phylum Mollusca; class Gastropoda; order Neomphalida; family Neomphalidae; genus Symmetromphalus; species Symmetromphalus regularis. The sequence goes on along the minus strand of JAULBS010116063.1, from coordinate 927 downwards.
ATTTTATTTTATATTTTGTGAAAAAATATGTGTACGCCTTTGGGTTAATATAAAAATATTAGTTACGCAATTTCTTTTCCGATACTGTAAATAATAATAATAACAATAATAACTAATGAAAGTTCTTCAAATACAGAATTTTCCTCTGGGAACTATCTAATACAATTTCCTGGCAACAAATATAATAGTTTTATCCTCTCCTTTGCCATCAATAACTGAAGCCTACAAGTGTTAGCTAATTCGTCAATCAGTTACTGGGTATCGCTCAATAATGGAACGGAAATCTAGTTCTGTGCAATTACTGTCAGTGGCTTTGATGACTTGACTTGTTCCAGGTCCACGGGGGCGGGTGTCGCCTCTCATCTTGCAGACCAGTCGTGATGAGAAAGAGAATGTTTCGCAAGCATGATCAATATATTGGCAAGAGATTGACGTTTCGAGATAGCACTCATCATCAAATAGGGCGATGCTGATCAAAAACAAGAAGTGATACTATATTTATATAACAAGAAAGCGGGTGTAGTCTACTGAACAGTACCATGGCATATTGGCCTCTACACCAAATTAGACAAGTGTATTATTATATTTAGTTTGTTATCTGTAATATCAGAAATATACCTCGGATTAGAAAAAAAGCTCTTAGTAGGCCTACAAATCTGGTTTTAAAACAGAACAATTTTAGTTGTTTTTTTCAAAAACATATTTATCTTTCCCAACCTAACCAACTAAACACCCCCAATACAACCTCCTCAATATCAGAACAACCATAAATGCTTAGGAGTCTGAATTTCAGTAAGTAATTGTAAATAACGTGTATAAGGCGAGAGCTGTTATGCACGCTGGTCATACCTGTAATGATTATGCGGTGGAGTACAGCATATGCGGTTCAGATAATGAACACGAAAAAAGAGCTAGGTCAGATAAAAT
>JAULBS010116052.1:2212-14608 GCA_032355785.1 Symmetromphalus regularis | reverse complement strand
GGGGCAGGGTGGGGGTGGGGGGTTGGAATGAAGGAAACCGGCACTGTATTTTTTTTGTTTTAATTAATTAATTATTATTGTTATTTATTATTGTATTTATTATTATTTTTTTTAAATTAATTATTATTTATTTATTTTAATTATTATTATTTTTTTAATTATTATTATTATTTATTATTATTATTAACTATTATTATTTATAGATCTAATTATTATTATTATTATTATTTTATTATTATTTATTATTATTATTAACTGTTATTATTTATTGATCTAATTATTATTATTAATAATTATTATTATAATTACGGAAACCCTATTATAAAATCTCAAACCCGCTCCTATCTGGTATGTCCTACTTACCCATCTTGCTATTTTTTGTCCAGCAACTGGTCAACGTCTGATATATAACATTTTATGTGTACGTCCTTCTGTCCTAATTATTTACCGTTAGTACAGGGACGATGGAGCCGGAGGGGGTGTGGGGGGTTGTGGGCCCAATACTTCTCATAAATATGATTGTTATTCATTGTTGAATTATGCCCCGGCAAATTCTGATGTTCAGAAACGGGAACCCCCCCCCCCCCCCACCCACCCACGCGCACCCAATATGAATTTCGTTCCAACGCCCCGGTAGTAGATGTCCTAACTTTAAAAATAAACTTGAGCAACGAATGCGAAGTAACTTTGTCAGTTGAGCAACTGACAGTGAAATGACGTAATATCATTATAGTATTACGTCACTAAACAGGCCATGGCGTTGTATACTGTCTCTTTTAAGGTGCATTAAAAATACCTTTTGCTGTTGTTGAGAAATTAGCTTATGTGGTGGTAGCGGTTTCTTCTGTGAATCATGCGTCACGTGTACAGTCAGTTGGACTGGGCTGTCTTTAAATACACTTTCGTTTCTTTCTAACAAATAAAACGAAAGAAAAAACATGTCTGTTTAGAGTTTTAGATATATTGATGCATAGATTCACTTAACAATTATATAGTTGTATTTTGTAAATTCTTACAAGCATTCAAGAATGTGGATAGAAAACAAATAATGAACGAGATAGAGGTTATTGAAAAGGTACATTTGTACACTACGGTTATAAATATTTGTTATTTTTATTTTTCATTATTTTCTTACTTTTTTAATTATTTTTTGTTTACAACTTATCATAATCATGATCATCATCACCATTATTGTTATCATCATCATTATTATTATTATTGTTATTATTATTATCATTCAATAGGTTTCACTATGAGTCTTCAATTTAAACTGCCATTTTCTCATACTTAGGAGGTCTGGTCCATTATTGTGTCAGTGTTTCACAAGTACTCGCCATCAGGGTGTCTTGCTGAGTGTGGCATTTTGAATTCCATGTCTGTCGACTAGCTTCTGCCCATGATAATCAGTGGCGGATCTAGGGTGACGGTGACTCGGACCCCTCCTTTAAATTTAGCAATTTAAACAAACAAATGATCACTCGTTTGAAATAACGCAAGCTGTTATATCACACGGTATCGTGACGTCTTCGTGATTCTGCCTATGATAATGATCACTCGTGTGTGATAACGCAAGCTGTTGTAACACACGATATCGTGACGTCTTCGTGATTCTGCCTATGATAATGATCACTCGTGTGAAATAACGCTAGCTGTTGTAACACACGACATCGTGACGTCTTCGTGATTCTGCCTACGATAATGATCACTCGTGTGTGATAACGCGGCCGCTGGCTGTTGTATCGCACGAAATCGGAATGTCTTCGTTTGATGCGATATCAAAGAATTTGGTCTACAGCCCTTGTCTGCAAACTGATTATTTTTCCTTTTTTTTTTTTTTGCTTCCTCTATATAACCAATCTGTTCATCTGCTAACTTTAGAAAGAAATATTTGATTAATGCACTGCATTGACTAAACCTAATTTATCTGTTCTTGTAAACACACTGATAGCAGAACATGTTCTGGAGCCCATTGATAATAACCCCGTCGAACTTCAAGAGATTCTCTCGATCTTCTCTTTCCAGCATAGCGAGATATAGCTCAAGACGTAAATCATACCTCTACGGTACGAAATGTCAACTGATCTGACCTTTATTGAGACTTATTTGGGCTGTGGCCATTTCTCATTCCAGTCAGTGGTCCACAACGTGTAGCAAAAGCTGTTGTTTATGATGTGTTGTCTACAGGAAAACGCATATGAAATATCATTTGTTGCTAATCTGATAGAGTAGCCTATGCGGCGGTAGTAAGTTTCTTTTAAACACCATGAGTCTCAAATGCAGTATGTTTGACTCCCAATATTGACTGAATGACATATCTAATGTGGTGTCTTAAAATATATATATTTTTCATTAAAAATTAAAATAAACACACACTCCAAAACATATTACCACCCAAGAACTCCCCCAAATTCCCCAACACCTCCAATCCCAAATTTAGTGGGCTGTTGCAGTTAACTAGCAAAAAACAAAACAAAATCAACTCGAGGTATTGATGATATGACATAGAACATACAATATTACGTTTTCTGTCAATTCTTTTGAAGTGGGGTGAACTCAACTGTTATCCTGACCTATGTGAGCCTCAGTGGTCAAGTAATAGGACATCGGACTCTTAAACTGAAGAGATTGGTTCAAAACCCCTTGAAGGCTGGCTCACAGTTGAACACATTTCAATGTTTGAATTGCAATAGCTGATGATCAACACATTGATGTGCTCAAGTGGTGTCGTTAAAGCAAATAAACAAAAACAACAACACCCCACCCCACCTAAAATAAATACCCACAGAAAATAAACAAACAACAATTAAATTTTAAAAAATCAAACAAAAAACAAACAAACAAAGGTTATCCTGACCTCTTCATTTTTTTTTTTCACTTTTGTTTTCAAGCAGATTGAAGCAATAACTTGTAGCATCATTGCACTTTTCATTTCTGTAATTCTGTGTTATTTGGTACATTTAACCATCTCCCTCATAAAGTAGACGCATACAGCTTTCCGAATGTAAAAGGAAAATCATGTATATGTAATAACGTTGTCAAGTTTTTACTAGGATTCTTAATAATTCTCCTAAACGCGATCCATGTTTTCCAATGCCGAAGCTGAGCGAAACGCTGTATTCTCTGACACTCTGACATCACTGTTTACAAAGTAGGTGCCCGGTCGAAGCTGAGCGAAACGCTGTGTTCTCTGACACTCTGACATCACTGTTTACAAAGTAGGTACCCGGTCGAAGCTGAGCGAAACGCTGTGTTCTCTGACACGCTGACATCACTGTTTACAAAGTAAGTACCCGGCTGAAGCTGAGCGAAACGCTGTGTTCTCTGACATCACTGTTTACAAAGTAGTTTCCCGGCTGAAGCTGAGCAAAACACTGTGTTCTCTGACACTCTGACATCACTGTTTACAAAGTAGGCGCCCGGCTGAAGTTGGACAAAGTAGAATTTTCTATTAAATCCTGACATCAGTATTTGCACAGTAGATGACTCTAAGACGAAGTTTTTAACGAAATCAAAGATCAAGTCATTGCGAAATTAGCTTCTTTTCAAATAGGAAAAATCAATAATGATTTCTGCTCAACAGTTGTCGACTTGGCAAACGTGATTTTCTCTTCCCACTGGTCTTGAAAGATAAAACTCACTTTAATTATCTTCTAGATCAACGTTTCTGCCCTATACTTGAAACTACGCGCAGACAAGATGATCTTCGCTCTCATATGCAGTATACAAAAAGTGCAGACGATTTTTTTTTTCAAATCATTGTTTATTTTACAAACTATATGTAGTTATTTGTAAGATGGCTTACATTTCTCAAAATACTTTAAACATTTTTATATCTTAGATGTTTTGATTCTGATACGAAAATGCGTTTTTGAAGTTTTCATGTAGATAGTTGAACCATTTTATATATTCTAATTATGTAAAACACGAAGGCCCCCCATCCCCCGTTTTATAATCTGATATTTCGATAAAAAGAAATATTTTACAAACAAATAATTAACTTTTGTAATTCAATTTTAATATTTATAATTCGTTTGAGAAAATATGATAATTATTTTAAAACAGGCTCATATAGCATAACAATTTTATTTTGTTCAGTATATATGTTTGCTATTTACTTAGCAGACACTATTTGTGGTGTACTGAGTCATTCTCACGAAGGGGTGCCATTTGAAGTCAGACAATTCACCATGCTGCAATATTTTGCAGCTTTGAATAGTGTAATATACTGGGTACCATATCCCAAAATTATTACAGAGTGATATGATGCACATCTCTATAGCAAAATTATTATGAGTTTATGACTCGTAAATTAGGTCTCGTAAATTAGAAATCGGTCTGAATATATCATTTTCTGCATGTAGTTTAAGATTCGTACAAAAATAGTTTCAGACTGTAGCATGTCGGGACTCGTCGTGAATCTATATGGTGATAATGTTAAACTATAGGAGACGATATCTTCTCAAGCATGTATGCCCGTAAATTAGATTTTAAATTTCCATCTTAATAATTGCAAATTGACCGCAGCTCTAACAAACAATTGTATATTTTAACATTATATCACTTCCTAATTGTAATGCTTTATGAAACAACTGCTTATTTTAGACATTATTTAGTTTATTATTAGCTTTGCCTCATTTTAAAGTGGCATTTTAAATTTGTACATTTTAGGAATATGACGACATGTTGACATTCTAGTCATAATCGATAGTTGTCTACAGAAAATGTCTTATTTAATAAGGAAATAAATGCTATTTCATAAAATTGATATCATGAGCACTAAAACGTGCTCTTTTTTCTTCACTTTTGGGACTGTTTTATCTAAAGTATCAGAATTTACATTTGAAAATTTCATTTGGTGACGCACATATTTTGACACTCTTGTCATATTTGGTCATTAGCTACTTGTTACTTATGCCTTCTACGATGCTGAAAGGCTGCTTAAAATGCTACCAAAGGTCATCTCTTACTACTGTGAAATAAAATCATTTATGTATGTGTTGTATTGTCTTTGGCGATAGAAACCTCGACGATACCGTTTGTCATCCCTTCGTGACAATGAGTCAATATGTATTAAATGCCTATTATATTATTTAAACCGTTGGTTATTATGATCAAATATTATGTCTTGGGTTGACAAACAGTATTACAAACAGGCATCTTCTTATTTCCTACATCTCCTGGCAATACCATTACTTAAGTGTCTTAATCTTTTTCTTGCTCGGACTATATTAAGCGACTGTACTACACTACACTTACATGGTCAAGATTAATAGTGACGTAATACCCAAGGCTGAGAATGGCAAATGAAAAAAAAACAGCTGAAATATTTGGAAAAAGTTAACAGAGGTACATTTCATGAAAAAACAACAAATATTGACATTTCCTTTCACTGGGAGATTATCATGATCGTATAGCAAAAATGTTTTTGGTTTTTGTTTGCGAGGGAACGAAGCTACCGATCTGGGTGAGCGTTTGGGAGGGGGCTGTGCCTTATTAATTTATTTTATATCACTCACTTCCCTGTCGCCGAATTCCACTGAAACAAGTAGTCTCTAATGTGAATTTTACGAGCTATGGTCACGTTGCGGAGACAAGCTTATGGGCGCAGCCATGTGGGATTTCCATATAACTGCTCTCGACCAACAACAGCCCAGAGATCCTCTGTGCTCCGCAATTTTCCGACGATCGTCGGATATGGCCGAAGTGATCCGCGAGAAACTGAAGTAAAGCGTGATCGCTCACAGAATACCGACTGCCGACCGCTCACTTATTGTTCACGGGAGCTGTTTCAAAACATTTTTTTATTTTCCGGAAAACATTTCTGCCTGAGATCGAGTTCTTTTTCGTTGCTTAGAGGAGAAACGGCCAACATTTTTTTTTAGCTCACCCCACTCAAAATTATCTCATCGGATTTAGGCGATTCACACGATCGATCCTGGGAAGATAAAATACGCGGACAATTCTCTCCCCTGAATACCATAACTGTGCTAACGTCATAAACAGGCCCGTATGAACCGGGGGAGGAGGGAGCGAGGGTCACGTGCGCCCCCAAACTTGTGACTTTACACATTAATGTTTACCATTGTAACCAAAATTTGATATAGAGTTTGTACCCTATCTGTCAGTGTCCCCCCCCCCCCAAAGTCGTTCCTACGGGTCTGCATTAGTATACCTTCTATAAATAATTTTAAAACGTCAATAGTAATAGGAACTTTCTCACTGCCGTCATGATATCATTTTGATTTATCTCCCTTCCGTCGTCTGCCGTTCAACATAAACTACATGTATTATAAAAGATTAACGTCATATGTGTAGACCTTCTTGTGGTAGGACATTTAAAACAGTCAGTAGTAGTAAAACAAATCAAGAGGATATTTCCAGCTGTCGTCTAGTGGAGACATTGATTTAGATTTATCTGCCGTTGATCATTAACTACAAGCATTAACAAGACTAACGTCACATGCGTGTAAGTTTGCACACTACCACAGATTTTTGTATTCATTCCAATGTTATTTCTGTGTCATAACACGTAGAATCTCTCATATTAGAAGAGACATAGGAATAGCACTTTTTAAATGTATAATTAGTTGACAATTATTCATCTACAAAATATTTATGTGTTGACCATTAATATTTTTAGCTTTGTAGCTTCAAGCCTATGTAGCTTTGTGCACATTCAACAAGCCATAACATGCACATCCACAATGGATCCAGTTTCATACTAATTATAGCAATAATGGTACAAAGACTGGATCAACATACAGCCAATTTGCATGTTTCACTTGTAAAAAAAAGGTTAACCTGTATTGCTGTAGTTTATATTAATTACTGGAAACATACCTCTTTCTTAATGGACTATATTAAGCTGCTACACCTAGCAATGTCAAGGTTATTAGTGACGTCATACCATAAGGATAACACCGCTATTACGGTGATTTTACAGTTGGCATAAATGATGTGACAGTGCTGTTTTGCACTCTTGAAAGGTTAGCCATGACTCTTGATAAACATATCTATTAATTTATGGGCTGGACCATTGTTTACACTGCCTGTAACATGATTCCTGAAATAGTTGCTTCCCTTCCACCCAGGGCCGGATTTATAGGAGGGCAAAAGCCCAGGGGCCCCTTACGAGAGGCCCCTCCTAGACAAAGGATTTCCTTTATAAAAAATGTAATAATTATAAAATTAGTTATATTCATTCATTTTAGTTCAATTTTAAAAATTAATTTCTCTGTTGAGGGGCCGCGTAATTGAAGTGTTCGGGCTCTCCAAGGTCTAAATCCGGTCCTGCCTCCACCCCATTGTTTATTCGAGTTTTAGGTGGCAAAATTCCTATTTTATTTGAATATGTGATATGACATTTACTGTTCTTTTCAGACCAGTTAGTATGCTGAAGCTGCTATTAATAATTAAACCAATGCACTTTGATGCTAGTATTGTCACTATTGTCAATAGTGTTGAAAATATACTGGCGTGACATCTATACCTATAAGTCATGTCTAAAGACTTTAAAACTGCCAATACCAAAGCAAATTAACAATATATTGCTAGCTGCCCTCATAGTATGACATTCATTTAGATTTATCTCCCTTTTGTCGTCTGCCTTTGACGTCTGTATTTGCGCCAGACAATCCGGAACACGTATACATCTTAATTCAGAGCTGGTCGAGCGGATATAAATAAAAAGGTTAATCTTGTTAGAAGTATGCAGAAGCAAGACGTCCGTTTTAATGGCATTAGCGACACAATGATGGTTAAGACAGATAACGACAGCAGAGCTGTCTAGGCAATTCCAGCTTAATCCGAACTCGCCCTGTGAAGAAGGTTGCGTTCGATTCCATGCTCCGTTCTTATTAGATAAATGACGGAACGAAAGAAGTGGATTTTAGTATGCAGGCAGTATTGTCATTCTAAGTGTACGTTGTGAATTTGCAAAAATAGATCTAATCGAGTTAGAAGTATTGGTATAGTCTAATCGAATAGAGTCTAGTAGTTATCTGTTGGTTTAGACGATGGCAGTTCATCGACGTTAATGTAGTTAAATATTAGTTACTCTCGTGAATACAAAAAAGTTTTAATCTCATTTCAAAGATTTGCGACTCATTCAAGGACACTGAATGGACAGTTAACCTATTACGATTTGCTTCAAAACTGTGTAATTTAATTTTATTAAAAGCCACATAACTTCAATCCAAGTTTAGGAGATTTCGATATTTATTCTTTTTAATGGAAAATGGCAGCCATTTTTTGACAGCCATTTGGATTTGAGTATTCTAACTGGAAAAGTAGTAAATCGTTTGGATCTTTTTTTTATTTCTTCGTGTTGTTATCCAAATAAATTGCTTTAAATCAGATGTATTCAGCGGTAATCATTTTTAATCGACAGTTTTACAGAAGTTTTTTTTTTTCTTTCTTTTTTTCTTTTCTTTTTCTCTTTAGCAATTTAATCTATAAAAGAGTTTCTTACTTGGAATCGCCGAGCCAAAATGCTATGAGAATCACTTTCATTAAGTTCTACAGATAATAGTATAGCCACACGTCCCTTCTTTCTTTCTTTCTTTTTCTTTCTTTCTTTCTTTCTTTCTTTCTTTCTCTTTTTCTATCTGTTTTGTTTTGATTGCTTGAATCATTTATGGTATCATTTATTGTCACATATCTTCTGTAATACATACCGCCATCAACGTAAATACCTTAAAAACAACTTCTTATGATAAAAAATGTCTTGTGAATTCTTACCGTAAACACACACACACACGCACGCGCACACATACATACACAAACGCGCACACATACACACACACATACACACACGCGCACATGCATACACACATGCGCACACATACATACATAAACGCGCACACATACACACACTCGCACATACAAAACACACACACACGCGCACACACTTACATATACCCACTCGCACACACATACAAAACACGCACACATACACACACTCGCACACACACACACACACACACACACTCGAACACGCACACATACGCAATGTCTCACACACACTCGCACACACAAGCACTGTCTCTCACACTATCTCTCATACACACACACTCGCACAAACACGAACAGACGCGCACACAAACACACACACACACACACACACACACACACACACACACACACACACACACACACACACACACACACACACACACACACCCCCACACACACACACACACACACACACACACACACACACACACACACACACACACACACACACACACACAGTATTCAAAAAGCTACATTTCACGCCATAGATATTGGACATTCATTGTGAGGTTTACGTTTTATATTCCCTGACTACACTGTTTATAGGCGTTATGTTTTATCATTAAGTATAGGCGTTTTACGATCTCAAATTCTGCACCAGAAAATAATAAATAAATAAATTTATTAACAATATGTTACACATGTTAAAACTAATATATATTCTAATACAACTTGGATATGACCTTATTTTTCATTGGATTATTTTCGTGATCTAACGCACAGTAGACGTATTCTGTCAATGGCAACGTAGCCTCCAACTGAAAAGACGCCCATCCCCATATAAGTGAACCGCTGCTGCCACTTAGCCTCGTATGTGCTGTTTTCGTGAATGTCTCGTTCTCGTGTATTCCGAGTTTTATAATTAAGAAAAGTAATTAGTATCTTAACTGATAACTTGAAGATAAAATCAACTAAAATTCAGTGTACAATGTTTTGTTTTCGCTTTTAAATCTATTTGAACAGTTAAAAAAAAAAAGTACAAAAAATAAATAAAAAGATCATTAAAAATTATTCCCGTTGTCGATAATTTTACCTATTTTGGCAATTTTAAAATGGACAGAACAAACGAAAACTATATTTTTCATAATTACTGGACTTATTTCAATCAAATGTAACTAATTTTGGTTTTTAGTGTAAGCGTTAATTTTCGATTTCATCATTCGAAATTTGGCTTTCGGAGAAACAAACAACAGAAATCGAGAAAACAACGAAGATATTTGCAGGCCTACGCAAGACTATCTGTTTGTTATTGTTTTGAGTTTTAATGATGTAATAAAAGGTTGGATATTTTCCAAAGTACAGTTAAATTATAACAATTTAAAATTTTAACTTACCCACAAAACAGAAATTTCACGTTTTATATGCTAAAGTTTACAATGCCGGTCGGCCGCATTATAGTACAAACACTCGAAATATATGAATTGGAGGCACACGGACCCAACTAATTAGACATACAGTATTTCCAAAGTAGTTATATCTGCATAAATAAAAGCACGTAATGTATTATAGCGTGCAATTTCATTTGTTTGACAACCCCACGACATTAGAATCTGAACGATCAAACGTGCAAATGTGTGACGTCAATATTTACGTCATATATTGAACTTATGTCGAGGCTTTCCATTAGCAAATGTACGTAGAGAGAATAGAGTGTTGTCATTTTGTTGATAAACATGATTTATTTTCTACAAAAATAAACCAGTTAAAAAAATGAAGTAAATTTTAGAAAATTGTTTTATTAGAATCATAAGGATAACTACACTGTGTTTCGTGGTTAACAATATAATTTTACCACAAAATTTGTTTATTTAAGAACTCGACTTTGTCTCGTTCCAAAATCTTAAAATTGTGTGGTAAAATCATAAAGTTAACCACGAAACACAGTGTAGTTATCCCCTAATTATATAAAGAGACACAAACCATATAGATACGGACCAGTCATTGTTTAAAAGTAAATCCATACTTTAGAAGAAAACTGTTATAAACACCGACGATCAGACCCATGTTTATAACACGTTTAGATTAGAGGTAGATCAAACCTATTTTCCTCATGTTCGGGTACCTACAATAAATAACTAAAATATTAATTAAAAATAGGGATGGGCCTATGCCTTAAATCCGCACCTGTTTTTTTTATAGTACAGCGTTTAAGAAGACTCGGTATCTAAATACTGTTCAGTAACGGATCCAGCGGGAACAAGGTGTCCGGCCCCCCCCCCCCGCCCCTTTTCTCGTACTTTTTTTTCATTTTACGAGTGGAAGGACGTGAACATTTACCATTACCCATCACATTTGGACCCCCTTTCAAAAATCCGGAATCCGCGCCTGGTGTTGGTATGACATTACAATGGCGCGGTGAAGTCCAAAGTCCACCAGATAAACCTTTTTTTTTTTTTATAGCAACGGCCCTGGCTCACATGTCTTCTTCTATTTTTATTTTATTTTTTCAAATTTCCACATTATTTGTTACGGGACTGCAATTGTTCATGGATTATACTGAAATCTATTTTAGAAGCACACCCAATACAGCTTGTCACGTCATTTGATTAAACCTAGCCTAAATCTCATTTGTAACAAATGCCTTACAGCTGATCAAAAGCATGGGTGGCAATAAAGAATGCTCGAAAAGCCACTAGAAACTAAATCAGATGCAAAGAACAACGGATGAAGTAGCAATCGCCGAGTTTACCCATCAGCAATCTGTAGTTGGTGTTTGCTTTAGCGGAACATACCTTCCTATAAGCCAATAACTAATTTGATCACAGTGTTTACCAACTGCAATGGATCGACCGCCATCAGTAAGATTTCGCTCTGCGCTCTGCCTGCAGCGGGCATGACTCCAGTTAATAAAGATTGAGAGTCCGGGAGTCTGCTTGCATTGGGAGTCTGGTGTTGTCATACAAATTCAATAAGGATTGAAATTCAATTGATATAAATCAATCACTGACGCCCTGGTCTAAATTTAACAGTCGATGTTTCGGTTGGAAGACTGCACCGAGGCAAATACATAGATGTTTAGATGTACTACTAAATCAGTTCTGTACCGGCCCCCTTACGACGGACATTTTAGAAAGTCCCTAGAATTATCATCATACCCATCATCATTATCATCATCAACAACAACATCAACAACATCAGCAGCATCATAATCATCAACATCACCATTAATAATAATAAAATATTATAATCATGCTGATACTGAAGCTGATGCTGATAATGATGATGGCGGTGGTTATGATGATAAATAAATCGGCTATTATAGCCTATAATATAAAGACTGAAAAGTTACATATGTTATAAGTGTTAGCATTATCGTCTACATGATTTGATTTGGTATAATGCACCCACAACATAATAATGTGTTCGACTGGCAACACGTGTTGCTCTGATTAGTGTTTCTGTTAGTAACCATTCTCGACCTATACAATTCATGTAGCTTACACGGATTTCTGGATTCCACTCTCGATCTATAAAATCTATGTAGCTTACACGGATTTCTGGATTCCAATCTCGATCTATAAAATCTATGTAGCTTACACGGATTTCTGGATTCCACTCTCGATCTATAAAATCTATGTAGCTTACACGGATTTCTGGATTCCA
>JAULBS010116041.1:4161-14609 GCA_032355785.1 Symmetromphalus regularis | reverse complement strand
CTGGGTTGGAGCCGATACTGAGATTAAAAATCCCATGCCTCGACTGAGATTTGATCTCAGTACCTACCAACCTCGAGCCCGATAGTTTAACCAATGCGTCACGGAGGCCGGTCACCGATAGGTTTAAATCCTATTTATAAACAAAACTCCTCAGGTGAACACTCCACTCACTAAGCTAGATCCTGCCAATTACAACAGACACTTCATTTCAATACTTCTTTAAACACACCGTATGATCAATACTTTATATATATGTATATATACTTCTTTTAATACTCCAAATAAATACAGTATATATTTGTTTAAATACTTCAAAATCAATACTTTCTATAAATATTTAAAAAAAACCAAAATCAATACGTTTTATAAATATTTAGTAATTTCAAAATCAATAATTATTTTATATAAATATTTAGTAATTCCAAAATCAATACTTTTTATAAAAATTTAAATCTCAAAAATCAATACCTTATGCACATTAAAACGCTTTAAGATCAATATTTTAATTAAATATTTTTAAATATGTGCTTGATGATCAACTGAAATAATAAAGCTTAATAATAATTATGCGCTTTACATTTCTGAGCCCCCAGCATTTTTGTGCTGTCATATCCATCAGCAATCTCACAAGATACATGCTTTCATTTAGACCACTCATCAACAGTCACGCTTCACCAACTGTAAAAATCCACACTGAAGTCTTTATGAATTAAGAAAAAGCCCAATCATGCAGATAAACCTTTGAGCCGAATACAACACGGCCGATTCTGTGTGTGTAACAATGTGCAGAAAATAGATAAATATTAATACACTGAAAGCCATTATTCAATACTTTATGTTCATCATCAATGATTTGGCTTGAAGCTTTTAATCCTATAAAGCAAAGAATATGTTTTCAGGGCATCAGTGTAATACACAGGGCATCAATGTAATACAATGTTTACAAATCACATGAGTCCATTCAGTTACAATGTCTCGACACAAACTGAATTATATTCAATATAAACTAGATGTTGTATAGCAGCTAGCATCAATGTAATACAATGTATTCAGATTACATGTTTTAAGTTGAGTCCATTCAGTTACAAAGTCTCAACACAAACTGAATTATGACCTAACCCAGTCAGGTCTCAAGAACAGAACTGCACGTGCAATGTAATTGATTACGCTGCTTTTTATACCTAAAATGTTCATTCACCTGCAACAAATCGATTGGTCAAGATGGATAAATAGTTGGTTGAGCTGGTAGGTTGAGTCAATCCGGTAGTTCAAACTCAGATAAGTTAAATACTTACGTGTAAATTGTAATATGATGTGTGTGTACAATGTGAATGAACAATGTAATGGATGTGTGAGTGAACTTAGAAGAAAATATCTGAAAAAAGAAGATGTTTCTTTCTTTATCACTAATAATCCCTCTTTAGATTGATGAAATACTTCATTTAATATTCATGACTGAGGAAAATACGGAACTCTTTCCTTGCTATAGCGTTCAGCACTTGATGCACGTGCATTCACCACATGTCACGACATTCGCATTCAGTGGTCTCTCAAATGTAGATTTGTGACAAATAATCAAGAGTTAACACAATAGTGTGATATCACTACAGTGGATTAAATTCAATATAAACTAGATGTTGTACTGTAGCTAGCATCAATGTAATACTAATACAATGTATTCAAATTACATGTTTTAAGTTGAGTTCACTCAGTTGTATAGTCTCAATACAAACTGAATTATATTCAATACTAACTGTTGTATTGTAGTTAGCATCAATGTAATACAATGTCTACAAATTACATGTTTTAAGTTGAGTCCACTCAGTTGCACAGTCTCAACACAAATTGAATTATATTCGATATAGACTACACGTATGTTGTATTGAGCTGGCATCAATGTAATACAACGTATTCAAATTACATGTTTTAAGTTGAGTCTACTCAGTTGCATAGTCTCAACACAAATTGAATTATATTCGATATAGACTACACGTATGTTGTATTGAGCTGGCATCAATGTAATACAATGTTTACAAATTATATGTTTTAAGTATCCACTCAGTTGTATAGTCTCAATACAAACTGAATTATATTCATTACAAATTGTTGTATTGTAGTTACCATCAATGTAATACAATGTTTACAATGTTTTAAGTTGTATCCAATCATATGCATGGTCCCAAACAATTAGAATTATATTCAATATAAACTATTTATGTTGTATTGTATGTGTAGCTGGAATACAATTCAGACCATCATCCATATTTTCTATGATTAAATATTTTGTCCTAAATAAAAAACACACAAATATTGTCACGTAAGGATTTATTTTTGGAGATTTATTTCAAGAACAAAATGTTAAATGCAAAAACATCTGCTAATAAATGAGTTTCTGACGAGTGTTTTATTTTTATCTGTTAAGCATTTTCACGAGTTGGATTCTTCACTTGCAAGAGCTTTAAAAAAAACATAAAGATTGGTGAACACTCAGCATTTTACATCACTATGCATTCTGCGTACACTCGTTAAAATCTTGGTATGTAATGCACATGTTTTGCTGGAGGGGGGAAAAAAACAGCAGAAGATTAACTTGTTGCTACAAATTACCATACTAATTTGATGCCTTTCAGCTCTACTCCTGTGAAAATAGTACTAATTACATTGGAAGTTATAACACATGCTTAGCTAATCTCGCCACCATACAGCACGTAGTCTACACCATGTTCAAACTGTTTTATGTCCATCTCATCAACCTAATATTTGTTTGCTGTCAGTTAACTTTGAGAACCTTATCTCATATAATGTATGAAAATTATAGCGTTGAATTATCGTTTCTTTAAGCAGATACAAAATGGGTATTTTTTCCAATGAGTCGAACTAGTTTTATATCTCGTCTAGCTGACAGTAATTGTTGAAGATTTCAATAGCGCTATGAAAAAAATAAGTAGCTAGGTCTGTCTCCCTCATGTTAATTTCCTATCCTGCTTAAAGACTAACTGCGTTACAAGAAGTGGCACACTCTGCGTTACAAGAATTGGCACACTCTGCGTTACAAGTGGCACACTGCGTTACAAGAAGTGGCACATTGTGTTACAAGAAGTGGCACACTGTGTTACAAGAAGTGGCACACTGTGTTACAAGAAGTGGCACACTGTGTTACAAGAAGTGGCACACTGCGTTACAAGAAGCGGCACACTGCATTACAAGAAGTGGCACACTGCATTACAAGAAGTGGCACACTGCATTACAAGAAGTGGCACACTGCATTACAAGAAGTGGCACACTATGTTACAAGAAGTGGAACATCAAGACATCAGTATGTCCTGTCTGTGGGAATGTAGGATCAAATTACACAAAAGCATTGAGGTATTTGCCATGCCACCCTGTCCCTTTACCCCAATGCAATTTCACTTCTAACAAAGGCAAATATTGCCCCACAGGAAACACACCTTTGGCTTTGTGCCCCTGATGTGTCTTCAAAATAAATATAAATAAATAAATATAAATAAATATAAATAAAAAATAAATATATAAATAAATAAACCTGAGAAACAAAACAGTTTTGGAATATATACATGTATATATACACTCTGTATTACAAGAAATAGCACACTCTGCGTTACAAGAAGTGGCACACTCTGCATTACAAGAAGTGGCACACTATGTTACAAGAAGTGGCACACTGCATTACAAGAAGTGGCACACTCTGCGTTACAAGAAGTGGCACACTCTGCGTTACAAGAAGTGGCACACTGCATTACAAGAAGTGGCACACTGCGTTATAAGAAGTGGCACACTGCGTTACAAGAAGTGGCATCAGAGTGTCCTTTCTGTTTGAATGTCGGGTCAAATTACACAAAAGCATTGAGGCATTTGCCATGCTTCCTTGTTCCTTTGCCGCAATGCAATTTCACTTCTAACGAAGGCAAATATTGCCCCATAGAAAACACACCTTTGCCTTTGTGCCCCTGATGTGTCTTAAAAATTGTCTTGATGCCCTGTCAATTCCTTGGAAACCAAGGCGATAATCACTGTGCCCCCCGGCCCCCAAACACCAAAATTCGACTTCTGGTAATGTACATTTAAAAAAAAGCCTTGTTGCTAATGGAAAAATATAGTAAGTTTTCAATGTGCTCTAGTAAGGTTTTTTTAAATAAATAAAAATAAATAAATAAATATACATAAATGAATATAAATAAAAATAAATAAACCTGAGTAACAAAACAGTTTTGGAATATATACATGTATATGTAAATAGCAACTTTTGAATAAGATTAAATGAAAACTAAATATTTATAAGGCAGGCCCATACGAACGTCTTTGAGAGTGGAGGGTGGTGGGGGGTGGGACTGATGGATTGGGTACAAACTCTATATCATATTTTGGTTACAGTGGCAAACATTAATGTGATCTTTTTAAAAAAAAACTCTCAAGAGTGGGGACGTGTGTCCCTCCACCAGTTCCTACAGGCATGTAAAGTGAGGTAATTTATTAATGAACTGGCACAAAGGACAATAGAACTAGAACGTTAGTAACAATACATCATACATTGAACTTGGTTTTAATCGATCGTGAAACACGAAATCAATTAATTAGTCAGATGGGCTAAGCAAACACTATGCTCTACTAACTTATTTAATAACTGCGACTTACTAAACACCATGATGTGTATTTGTTTTAGAACAGCCATGTAACTGTTAAAATTAAATGTAGCTAAGAATTTTACTTATATAGGAAAACAAATGTTTTGTTTAATGACACATTTTTAGAGTACATTGGTTTATTAATAATTAGCTATTGGATGTAGAACATCTGGTAATGCTAATATAAAACTATTAATTTACCCAATGGCAACAAGAGATGTTTATATCCATTTTCCTAGACAGCACAACACATACCACGATCTTTGATATACTAGTCATGTTGTACTAGTTCTGATGGGACCAGTTATTCTGATGGACTCACAGCTGGTAGGTACTGTGATCAAATCTCAGTAGATGCATCTGATTTTTAATCTCAATATCAGCTCCAAACCAGAGTAAGTTCTCCGCAAGGTTCAGTGGGTAGGTGTATACCACTTACACCGACCAGTGATCCACAACTGGTTTATCAAAGGGGATGGTATGTGCTGTTCTGTGCTGTCTGTGAGATAGTGCATATAAAAGATCCCTTGCTGCTAATCAGAAAGAGTAGCCTGAGTGGAAGTAGCAGGTTTTCTCAAAAAGACCATGAGTCGCAAAACATACATGTAATATGTCTGACAACTAACAGCTACCGACTCTATTAAATTCTTTTACTATGGTATTGCTACAGTAATTATTTTGATAAGCAGACAGCATAATACATTTAAAAAGCAACTTTACATCATCAATCACAACATTGTTCACTGCCAGTGCCACCACATATTCTTAGGGCTGAATATTCACATAAATCAAAATTTCAGGAATTCCATCAGATTCCCCTACAATCAGTCTTCAGATTTAATTAATTTTAATATTCAGCAATTGATCATACAACATCTATTAGAAATTACAAAATATAATGTCTTTAAGGCAATAACATTAATATATTACATTTTTAATTAATTTGACTCACAGAGTAGTAAAAAAATTATTTGTTTAAATATGGTTGTAATAAATAGTTTTACAGTTGCAAGAATCTGAATTTATTCTCATTCAATTTGACATAAAATGAGCTCAGAGTAGTCTCCACCTGAATTGTGATGGGACATCAGATCAATCATTAGACTTTTGTTTAATGACATCACTAGTGCACATTGATTTATTAATCATCAGCCATTTGATGTCAAACATTTGGTAATTTTGACAGTCATGTGTGAGCTAGCTTCTAATGGGTTTTGAACCATTGTCTTCAGCTTGAGAGTATGACTTCCTGCCACTGGACAGCAAAAGGCTCACTAAGCTACTTTTTTTATTCCAGACAGTGGTTAATAAATGGTATAATAAAGGCTGGTGTAAATATCATCCTACATGTATCTGTGTAAAAGTGCAAATAAAAGATCCTAAAATTCCTATGCTAGTAATTGAAAAGAAAAGCCTATGTGGTGGTAATATTTTTGTCTGTGAACCTTATGTGACAAATAGCATGTGTTTAAAATATAATGATTAAACACGTGCCAGACTGTCTTTAAAATAGCATTCCTTTCATTTCATCTGTTGTAATTTCCTCCTTTATAAAAAAATCTCCGAGTTAAACTAAGGGTCATACTCTATTATTACATTTCATAAAAGATTTACTTTTATTCAATTTGTTATTTTTTCCAATTCACTCCGAGAGATTTATGAAGGATTATAAAAGCTCTAAGCATTATGTCGGGTGCGATTTTAATAAAAGATTAAGCACAAGAATAATTCTATGATTTTATAATCAATACAATGTTTTGTGGGCATGCACTGGCTTCAAGCAGTAAAAAAAATATTATTGTATTCAACAGATTCAGCGGATTCAGGCGCATGCTGCAAATTAAGCAGGTGTTAAAGACAGTAAAGGAGCCATCTGTCTCAATAACAGATATACGTCTGCAATCCCTTCAATTTAGAAAACGTCCACAGCAAAATAAACTCTGTGGAGAAATGCTGTCCATGTCATTTTTCATGGCAATTTTAGCATGAAGTATACCGTACTGTTTCTATTTATAGTACCTGGGTGCGATCCAAAATGCAAAAGGGGTCTGCTAATTAGAGTACTAAACAATGCTTTGTAATACGTATCAAAAAAATGCTCTGCCGCCCAATGGGAACATTTTACATGTACACCAGCAGGAAACGGATCTTTTCACAGGGGATTTAGTAAACAGTTACACAGGGCAAAATAAATGGTGTCTTTTTCAAAAACACTGCAGACCAAAATTACGAAAGGGCATTTGAAATATTGAAATTACATTTCCCATGTGTTGAATTAGGCATTTGGCTGACATGTTTACGGACTACATTATTCATTGCAAGTCGGTTGTCAGGTACAAGCCAGTTTCACTATTTTAAGGGCACCATTTCTCGTGAAATACGGTACTTTATTTTTAATAATAATAAAAAATATACCTTGAAAACAAATTAGCCGGAAGCAAAAATAGTGCCGATAAGAATGGAAAGCTCTGCGGTAATCTCCACGGCATTGCCAATTGCTACGGGCAATTACAGGGGTTGCTTCTGTCTTATAACTGTTAAATATTGTATTCAAATGTGGTGGTGTGGAAAATCATGAAAAATTTAACACTGAATAAGAGAGCTATAATATTATCTTGTAGTTGTTTGGTAAATAATTTATCGTTTAGTTTTGCCTGGTCTCACTCAAACACAGGTTTTATGCGCACATCTGAACACAACATTAATCCAGGTGTGAGTAGTTACGGTTTTATTTTATCACCCAGGTGCTACAACCTACGACTAGTCATATTCAGAGTTGTTTACCCCTGTGGGATGAAACAACAATGCATTATGTGAATGACAGAAACTGACATAATTCTGCAATATTTATTCAATTGATTAACCAACTTATAATAAACGACAAACATGTAAGAAGATTTTAGAATTAACGCTAATGACATGGTGATATTTATATGAAAATTAAATAACGTAACATCTTTTATTTATAACACAACATGCACATCCTTTTATAAACTGGGGAGTTTGTGCAAAAAAGTTGTTTCTTTGTTTACCGACACCACTACAGCATATTGATTTAAAGACACCTCTAGAGCACATTTTTTTTTATCTCCTCAGCTATTGGACATCAATGATATGGTCATTCTGACATATGTTTAGAGGAAACCCACTGTTGCCACATAGCAGCAAGGGATCTTTTATATGCACTGTCTCACAGACAGGACAGCACATACCACTGCCTTTGTTGAACCAGCTCTGGACCACTGGTTGGAATGGAAAATAACTCAAACAGAAAATGGGTCCACTAAGAAGGATCGATCCGACAACCGATCAGTACACAGGAGGACACTCTACCATTTGAGCTACATCCCACTCCTCACATTGATTGATTAATCATTAGCTATTAGATGTCAAATGTTTGTAATTTTCACACAGTCTAGATTAAACACAACTACTTTTTCCATTAACAGCAAGGGATCTTTTAAATGGACTTTCAACAGACAGGACAGGACATATCACAGCCTTTGATACACCAGTCAAGGGGCACTGGTTGGAATGGGAAAGAACCAGTCAGAAAATTATACACCTGAATGGGTTTGATCCTATAACCTAAGAGCCTCAGGTGAACATACTGCTGACTGAAGCCTTGGAGGTCCAGCGGTAGAACATCGGACTGTCAAGCTGATGTCAGTGGTTCAAAACCTATTGGAGGCTGGCTCACATTTTACTACATGTCAAAATAACAAAATCTTTGACATCCAGTAGCCAATAATTAATAAATCAATGTTCTCTTGTGGTGTTGTTAAATAAAACAAATTAAAAAAAAAGCATGTCATTATAAAATTCAACCCCTGCATTTACAAAGAAAATTTGAAACCCAAATAAATAATGAATCAACCATGGGGATTTGATCTTAATACTAAAGCACCTGAAGCAAACACTATCTACTGACCTAGAACCCAACCCAGTAATTCACAGTCATGTCAATTGATGAATAGTCAACACTTTGAACAATCAAAGTTTGTTTGTTTTATTTAACGAAGCCTCTAGAGCACACTGATTTTTATCATCAACTATTGGACATCAAATATATGGTCATTCTGACTTATTTCTCTACAGAGGCTACTCTTTGTTGTAAGCTGTAAAGGGTCTTTTATATGCACTTTCCCACAGACATGACAGTACATACCACAGCCTTTGATATTTCTCTACATAGGCTACTCTTTGTTGTAAGCAGCAAAGGGTCTTTTATATGCACTTTCCCACAGACATATCACAGCTTTTGATGAACCAGTGGTGAACAACTGGTGAAATGGAAAATAGCACAAACTGCAAATGAGTCTACTGAGAAGGATCGATCCGATGACCGACCGCTTATTAGGCAGATACACTACCACTTGAGCTATATCCCGCTCCCCTCATTACAGAGTCATGTCGATTGTCAATTTTTTTTTAAATCATGTCATTGTTTCAACTGTAGTACAAAAACAACTGTCTGAGGAATGATGTTAATAGTTTTAATTACAACATAATTTTGTTCAGGTTCTTTCACTTCATGTACAACCAGCTCTATAAATTGAAAGTCAAAAATAAAGTAAACGAAATGAATTTTAACAATAGCTAAAACAACAAAGCCAATTTGAAAAACATCAGTTGTTATCTGAGTTGAGACCACAATTTATTACCCGTCACACAGAGACAATGTTTAAACTATGGCTTCGTTGTTCACTTTCAAAATTCACTTGCTATATTTTCCTTTAGCATTTTTTTTTAGTGAGCTTCAATAGAGGTACTGATTTTCCATTTCAGATTTTCCCCTTTTCTGTTTCAGAATTTAACAAATTCTGTTTATTCCGTTTCAGTAAATTTTATAATTTCATTTTGTGTTCCATTGAAATATTTTCCATTAAACATACACGCACATACACTCAAAAAAAAAATGTTTTTAAAGAAACAACAACAAAACAAAATGGAAATGGAAAAAAAAAATATGAATTGAAACTTGCCATCGAGTTTGGTAATTCTTGTTTTTTGCAAAAATCTTCGAATATAATTAGAATTGATCACAATTTTTATTACATCAATTGTAGAATTTATTTACCAAAAATGAAAACCAATTTTCATCGTTTTAAATTATGACGAAAATTATAAATAAATAAATCCAAAATAGGTATTAAATCTTTAACTCGCATAATTGTTGGAGAATTTGAACCAAAAAATATTTAAATAACATCCAGTTTTTTTCTGTACTAATCGACGGAAGTTAATTGTTTTCGCCAAATTAATTTGGCGTAACACTTACAGATATCAGTGTAGTCAGTATCAAGTATGTTTCGAAAATGCGTCTGGAAAATCTGCTTAATTAATAAACTGCGCTTTTTGGAGTTGAGTAATGTTTTTGGAGAAAATCGGGAATTCCGTTTCAGATATGTTTTTCCACGATTCCGTCCGCGTTTCCGTTATCGCAGAAAATCAGAGCCTCTACATCAGTGGTCCAGTTGTAGGACACCAGACTCTCAAGCTGAAGACAGTCGGAGGCTGGCTCACACTTGACTAGGTCATAATTTCTAAATGTTTGTCATCGTCATCCAGTAGCCAATGATTAATAAATCTAAGTGCTCTAGTGGTAAAGTTAAAAACAAAAGTTTGTCTATTGAATACAACTTTCAGCAGGGTAAAAGTGAGCACATATCTTGTATTTCTCAATATCTATGCTGTTAACAGTGCCCTCAAAAGAACCCGGTCTATTAATACAACTTTCAGCACAGTAAAAGTGAGCACATATCTTGTATTTCTCAATATCTATGCTGTTAACAGTGCCCTCAA
>JAULBS010116040.1:0-29659 GCA_032355785.1 Symmetromphalus regularis | reverse complement strand
TAGCCATCTCTAAATTTATCCTTTATTTAACTGCTGAGATATATCAATTCCTGGGGCACTTTAAGTCAGTGGAAAGTCAAGTCTTAAAGGGTTAATAAGAGCAAAGAAAATAGGATTTTTTTCTTAGCAGAGACAAGAAAAACAGTTGTTGAGGATTGCAAAATATTGACATCTGTTTAAAGTGCAAACATGATGCATGTTACAGAAATAGAAGTGATTACAACTAAACATTCTTGTTGAAGGATCAACCTATTCCGTTAACAGGTGCACATGCATTTTAACTACAAATCGAGGTGAACTGTCAATGAGAAGTCAGGGCTTTCCTGATTAAATAGGACTTAATGAGGGACATTGTCTACACAGCTGACACTTGTATCAGCAGGGATGGCATCTGTCTAATCTATAAAATCGGTTTAAAACAGAATGAATTTCTGTACCAAACTGACCTAAACTGTCTCAGGTTTTTTTAGGTCGCACACAGATCTCATAAGATAGACCATTATAAAGTTAATTACGTAATCCACATGAAATGTTTGTATATGGTTTATAAAAAATAAACTCATGTTATTTCACACTGCACTGTCTTTTTTTTTTACTATAATCATCCTATTTATCTCAACAATTTGTCAGTACGAACATCTTTAGAATAAAAAAACAATTAATTTACAGGTAATGTTGTTGTTGGAATATCACATTTATTTTGTACTTCAGCTCATGACAGATGCCAACTGCATGGTAGCCATGTTTTGAAACTGAACGTTTATCTTCCTGGTGTTTACTACATTGCAAGGTGATACACACCAAGCATGCGAAATAGCCAGGATTGTGTATACAGTAAGAAAGATCATTGATTAAATATGTATGTTTAATGACCAGGGATAATAACTAATGCTTGCCCCCTCCCCGAGGTGAGTATAAATCACTGGGGGGTGAGGAGATACTTACTGATGCTAGTCCCCCTGGCAAGTATATATATTTCCAATCTTAAAATTAAAAAGGGGGGCACTAGTGAGTTTTTGTGGGGACGATTAACATTTTAAGGCTACTAGTCACCCAGGCGATTGAAAATATTATTTTTATTTCTATATTTATATATTAGGTTACTGAGTATCAATCAATAATGAAAGAGAGAAAAAAAAAAACCAATTTATTAACTGATTGTAATAATTATTTTTCTTAATCATAATAAAAGTGCCCAAGCAACTGAAACCATTCACTACGATATTCTATTTCTGATATAACTTTAAAATGCTTATTTTTAGGTACTAGCGTACAATGTATTAACAGAGATTTATGTTTCAAAGCACTGCGTATAATATCCTGAAATATGTTTAATGTCATCAGAATCAACCATAAATTACATTTTGACATCAACATAAAATGTAATGCCATCTGTTGAATGCCATGTGAGTTTGCTTTGTAGGTTTGAATGACGTCAGTATAGTGTATATTTTTAGATGGGTCTCTAGTGAACATCAGATAGTTCTAACACTGTCTGGATTTAACATTAAATGTAAAAAAAAAACCATGTAATTCAATGAGATCTCCTCCATATAACGGAACAGTTATCTGTTATCACAAATAGCCCTATGAAATATATCATTATCTTAGGCACAATATATATTTTATGTATTTCTGTCATAAGATACTGAACTGGAAATCTGTTCTAATTGTGGAATTTATGTCCAAGGATATAAAGTATGCCAGAACCTTTATTCTATGGATGAGATTCCGTTCCAGTTTTAATCAGGGACTCTTAGCTTTACCCAAGAAATTACATGCCACCTGGTAGAATCTATTCTCAGACATACCACTGTGAACAATCACATATTGAAAACCCAATTACTGATCCCAGACTAACATAATGAAGGACTCAACTACCTACTTTGTAAAGATGTCTGCAGTATTTTTTCTAAAAACTTGTTAAATTGTTGTAAATTAAGATAATGTCCTATTTTCTCAAACTGATATCACTCTTCAGTTGCTGAATTCCAGACTAAAATAATGACTCATTTATCTTAAGTAAAATTTGTTTTATTTAACACTGCCTCTAGAGCATATCTATTTTAAAATGCCAACTTAATAAATCATCCCATTCTTATACAACACAATGTACATGTATCTACACAATGCAAATCAGTCAGTAGTTTTAGTCTACATCTAATTTGCTATGACAATTCAAGATCTGACATATTTCTTTAGAGGAAACTCGCTTCCGCCACATAGACTACTCTTTCTGATAAGCAGGTAGGAGTCTTCTATATCCACCATCCACAGACAGGACAGCACATACCACGATCTTTGATGAACCAGTTGTTGAACACTGGTAGGAATGGAAAATGGTCCAAACTGTAAATGGGTCCTCTTGAGAAGGATCGATCCTACGATCGTCCAGTTCACAGACACGCTACTGTTTGAGCTACATCCCGCTCCCGCAAACTGACACACAACCCAAACTGAAACTATTTTTAAACCACTTTCACACGGCTTTTTAATGTGGATGTGGACATGACATATACAGCAATGCTAAGATCTAATTATTACTGTTTAGATCTCCACTGTACTTCAGCTCTGGAGTGGACACCAAGTTGCGGAGGCCACACTTTGCACATGAAGGTTAATTAATCTACCTAGACCTTACTACACACAGGGCGACTTCACACCAGGCATGTGATAAATCCAGGATTAGAACAATGTGAATAACCGCAATGAATCATTGATGTTACTGTACAACTAATAATGATTAAAACTGACATTTGTTATTAAGTATGCATTTCATGGGTGAATGTAATACTAATAGGATTATTCGTTTTCAGATCATGGGCTATAAACATGTAGACTTGGACAACAATGTTTAAGTGGAGTTTGTGGACAAAAACATCTCAGATGTGTTTTACAATGACTGTACAGCATAACAATTTGAGGGCGAGAAAAGGGAAAAAAAAATCAAAAAACATTATTTGTTTATTTTAGACATTACAGATAAGCTCCACAGAAAATTGTCCTACAGCTAGCAGTGATAACACACATTAGCAGACATATAATCATACACTGATGACAAAACATCACTTGTGTATTGTTCAGTCTTTAGATATAGTTTTTTCATTATCAGAGGGCATCAAGCCGTAGTTAGTGATTACAAAAAAAAAAAATCATTTAACCATTAATTCTCATCAATGTCACGCTATTTTCACTGATTTGTCTCTGGCCAACACAATTTGCAAAAAAATGGAATCCGATATGAACAATGGTTATTTGTAATTATTTATAATAATAAGAATATGAATTAAATTTGGTTACACCATTACTGATGGTAAATAGATTTATTAAATACAATTACTCTACCCCATTTGTGTTAATATCTTTAAATGGATTTCACATGCTCTTTGCACCATAGCTGCAACAAAAACTTGCAATTACTAAACAATCAGTGTGATTCCAGTTGTACGTTACATTAAGTGCAGTTGTAGAACTTCGGTTTTAGATTATTGCCTTGGATTCTTAAGAATCAAAAGGGCATCAAGACCATTTTGAGGACACCTCAGTGGTACAATGGCAAATGTGTATTTCCTATGCGGCAAGGTGGAAAAGGTGTACAGCAATATTTGCCTTCTTTAGAAGTGAAATTTAGAGGGCATTGTGGCAAAAGAACAGGGTGGCATGGCAAATGCTTCAATGTCTTGGTGAGATTTGGCCCCTGTAAGTGTATTACATTACTACTTTAATCAACTTCCTACACTGATACATAATAATAAAATTACTTTCATTAAAGGTACATATGTAAAAAGTGCATATAATGAATCACTTGCATATAAATCCGCTATTTCTGAAATAACAGATTTTTGAAACGAACTATTAAAACTAATCTTCTAGTATTCTTTAAGGAAAGTAGTAATAAAACATGGATTAGTGAAATCTGCTTGTGGATATTCCGTCATCGCTTGTTTGGCTGCTATTCTCATTAAAATAAAACCACTATTTTATGAATGAAATGATCTTATTGAACCAGGATAAGGTGTGGAGTGCATTCGATTCTACTTCTGCTTGCTGTGTACACTGACACACATACGCTTGCTCTTTGTGCTGTTTTACGCAGCGCCACAAAATGTTTTGTTCGTTTTGACACTTTTGTCTAAAAACAAACCGTTAGCAAATAAAAAACTGTTCGTTCTTTGTACAGACGGATACTATTCACCAAATAATTTGTAACTTTTATGTTGGTATAATCATTAATATTTTTAAAGGGATAGTATATTCTCAGACGGAATAGTACTTTTTGAAATTCACTATTCCTTTGGAATACCAGTAAAAAAAAAACCTGAATTTCGACCCCTGTAAGTGTAGGACCCAATTTCCTGTTGATGGTTCAACCTTGATCCACAGTTTAACATCAGTTTCAAACATCATAAAATAAGAGTTTGGATTGTGAATGAATACTACTTTTTTTTTTTTTTACAACACCACTAAGTACATTGATTTATTAATCATCAGCTATTGAATGTCAAACATTTGGTTATTATGACATGTAGTAAAGTGTGAGCCAGCCTCCAAAGAGTTTTGAGCCACTGTCATCAGCTTGAGAGTCTGGCATTCTACTGCTGGACCACTAACGCTCTCAATACTGAACTGTTATATCAGATCTAATTATACACAGCAAAAGGAAGTGTTCTCTTTTATACTGAATGGTTCAGCTCTATCCTGACAGGCAGCCAATGTATGCAGAAAAAAGTAAAGTAAAGTTTGTTTAATTTAACAACGCCTCTAGAGCACATTGATTTTTATCTTATCATCAGCTATTGGATGTCAATCATATGGCCATTCTGACATGTATTTAGAGGAAACCCGCTGCTGCACCATAGGCTACTCCTTCCGATAAGCAGCAAGGGATCTTTGATATGCACTGTCCCAGACAGGACAGCACATACCACTGCCATTGATGAACCAGTTGTGGATCACTGGTTAGAATGGAAAATAGCCCAAACTGCAAACGGGTCCACTGAGAAAGATCGATCCAGCTGTACTGGAGAAGTAGGGTGTAATTAAACCAATGTACCAACCAGAGATTAATGTAGCACCAAATATTTTGGTTCATTTTTTACAAAAATAGAAATTTATTATTACATGAAAGCAATCAAAAGGGATCATTACTGGATTAATTAGCTAAATTAATCTATGTATCAAGGTGAAATTTCTTTCACATATGCTGTTGTGGCCCTCACTGGTGCATTCTAATCATCGTAAAGCCAATAACTGCTGTGCACTCAATAAATTTCAACCACTGCCAACAGAATGCTCTCAGTGGCTCAGTGGTTGTGCCATTAAACTTGAGATCACATCTAAGTTGAGAAATGGATTTTGATTTTAAATTACAATTCCAGTCAGTTCCAACCCAGAAGGATAGAGGATCAATGGATGGGTACGCACCAATTCCACCACAGGTTTAACAAAAACCATCGCTTTTGGAATCCAGTCTACAGAAAAGATCATAAAAAATAAATAAAAATTGCTGCTTCAGTGGCATGGGAGCAGTTTTCTCTCTCATACCAACATGACAGACAACTAAGGAATATAATCTGTGTGAGCAGAACAGCATGATTGAATCTCAGTTGAATGTAAGCTTCAATGGTGGATTAATAAAGATGCTACACACCCAGCCTAATGACAGTGAGCATGACTGGATCTTAGTTGAACAAATTTCAATGGTGGATTAATAAAGCTGCTACACATCCAGCCTAATGACAGTGAGCATGACTGGATCTCAGTTGAACAAATTTCAATGGTGGATTAATAAAGTTACTACACATCCAGGCTAATGACTCAAGCTGTCATGGTGTTCTTTCTTTATCAGCAAGTCCACAGCATTTTCTTTTGTGATAGCTTTAAAATGCATCACATTTTAATCCTTTATGACAGAAACATCACCATCTAATAGGTCCAACCTAATAAGGATAAGCCTGACTAGCTTAAGGGCGTGTGATTAACTATACATGTAGACTATCAATAATAACTGTCAGATTAATATACACAAATAGGAGGAATCAGTTAAAATATTCAGTTCAAAGGGAGAATCCTTGACCATGTTTAAAGGAGACCCTTTGGTATTTTTTAGTGATGCCTCTAGAGCACATTGATTTATTAATCATTGGATGTCAAACATTTGGTTATTTTGACATGTAATCATGTGTGAGCCAGCCTCCAATGGGTTTTGAACTTCTGTCATCAGCTTCATAGTCCAATATTCTACCCCTGGACCACTAATGCTCACTGTTTAAAGGAGACCCACATTCAGTTTAAATTATTTAAAATCTGATGGGCTACTGTCAGCTGTAGTCTGTTGGAAAGGTACTGAAATGTGCTCTATAATATTAACATTACTATTGTAATTTCACCTAGACATGCAACCAGTGAATATCTCTGGAGTGTTATATCTGGAATATTGTCACACAATGCATGAGGTTAGATAACAAACTGAAAATCAGACAAACTTAAAATATGCAGACAACAAATATGTCTGGAGTGTCACGTCTGGAATGTTGTCACACAATGCATGAGGTTAGATAAACTGAAAAGCAGACAAACTTAAAATATGCAGGCAGTGAATATGTCTGGAGTATCATGTCTGGAATGTTGTCACACAATGCATGAGGTTAGATAACAAACTTAAAAGCAGACAAACTTAAAATATGTCATGTCTGGAATGTTGTCACATAATGCATGAGGTTAGATAACAAACTGAAAAGCAGACAAACTGAAAATATGCAGTCAGTGAATATGTCTGGAGTGTCACATCTGGAATGTTGTCACACAATGCATGAGGTTAGATAACAAACTGAAAAGCAGACAAACTGAAAATATTCAACCAGAATCATTCCTACAGGTTTCCTTATAATCACACATATTGTGCAATCAATCTCTAATCACACAGGTCTGCTCTGTAATGGCTGGCTGGAGCACTGAGCAAACAAAAACACCAGACTGACATTTAATGAAATTTCCATCATGATTCAGACATTCTGTCATGATTCAATGTGCACTATATTTTCTCGTTTATTATGCACTCTTTTTAGCTTTAAAATTCATATTAAAAATGGTGGTGCACATTATGCATAACAAAAAAAATATATCAAGATACAAAATTAACAGGCGGCAGGTGGCAAATGCAGCTCAAAATGCCCAATAAGCCTTCTGATATTCAGTTTAAAAAGCAGTGATTTGCTTCCAAACTTATTTAAAAAAAAATATATATTCTAACTATATTCAGGATTTCTTCAAGCTTTGCATCTGCGTTTGGCACAATTCTAGTATTGAATGTATTGTTGAAGAAAAGGTTACAATATATAAAAAATTTAATGAAGAAATAGTGTTACGATAGATCACGTGGACACAGCTGTTTTGCAGCAGTACATATGCCAATGGAAGACTTGTCTTTCAACAGTCTCAAAACTCAGTCTGAACACTTCAGCCGATTACAGTTTCTTGAGTATATTATTAATAAATTAGGTCAACAAGTTCTGAGAGTCATGAATTTCGAATGGCTTTGCCATTTTAAGACTACCAAAAACAATGGCGACAGTTGATAAAAAGTTGACTGTTTTAAAATTGCTTCTCAATTCCAAGCTCATGTTTCCCAATTAATATCTGAGAAGCAAATAGTCCAACGTGTATGGACTAAAAATTGTCAGTCAATAATTTTACAAAACTACTGGTTATTGATAGTGACAAAACATCAAAACCGTTAATATATAAATGAAAATAGCTATGCTCTTGTGCTGTAATATAAATGTAAAATAAATTTATAAAGGCATTAATGCCATGCTTGTTGTTTCTTTAACCCTTGAATCAGCCATTTCTGTTAAAATTTTAAATACGAGAGTACCAGGTAATATAAAAATAGGAATCAACATGGATACTTGTAAAGTATGAACTGGGCGTGCTTTAAACAAAGACTTTTATAACAACGAATTAGTTGTTTAATGATAAAAAAAACTAAATTCAACCATCACTTACGTTTTTCCAGAGTAGAAACAATATTGTTTGCAAACATTATTAATTAAGTTTGTATGTATTATGTATGTTTAGGAATATTCAACAATAGACAAACTTTAATTTACAAATGTCTAGTAGCTTGTAGTCGTGCACATTTAAAAATATGAATCAGCATTTTGTGGAATACGGAATTATGGCAATTCTAATGCATAGGAGAAAATATTTTTATAACAGCTTCAGTAAACCTCTGACCTACTAAACCCTGGATTCTTCCCTACTTTGTAAGTGCCTGCATATACCTAAAATGTTGGTTGGTAGATTCTATTAATCTACTGGTAATATAAAACAATGAGAAGCTAACTGGATAATACATCTCCCAACAGAAGTATACTAGAGTAGCCTCCCATGGATCTAGTGTCACAAACCACCCTGGCTCCAATTCCTGACTAGATAGCAATTAAGGATGATGGTTTTAACTGAGATGGCTGCGAAGTAAAACAGATAGGCATTAGAGTGGGAATAATCAATGAGAAATGGCTCTGTGGCACTGATCATTCATGCCGAACATCCCAAAGGAAATATCTAGTCTTGTGTTGTTCGTCACCAGCAGAGGAGAATAATAAATCATTCAGGAGAATTCCCCATTTTCTAATGTTCACAGAGCCCTCCACAGAGTTTAATTTCATCCGATATCAGTAAGTGACATCACAAATTTGAACATGTTATTGTAATAGTGAACTATTCACTTAGGAAGTGAACTCAGCCTCCCCCACCCCCCTTTTATGATTTTCATTTCAATTTTTTTTAAGAATAATAAATGAACTGTTCTTGTTTTTACTTAAATAAACTGTTCTTGTTTTGTTTTTATACTTCTTAATAGTACTGATGAAAAACATGAGACAATAACCTCTTTATTTATTAGCTTATTAGGTATATAAATTATGTCAATATACAGTGCCCAATTTTTAGGTCAAAAGAGTGGTACGTCTGCTTGCTAAAATTACACATAACTCTAGAATCTAAGGGATGTATAGGTGAAACATAAACAAAAAACCTGTAATGAATCACAATGAAGTTTTGACACCAGGTGGTTTCCAAGTCAGGACATTCTGCCAAACTGGGAGTTTCCCATCATAAGCATAGCTGTTTGCTCTTTCATGATGAAAGTTCAGAAAATGTGAATGTTTTCGGCAAGCAGGTAATTTGGTAAATGCAGTAGATAACATTTTAAGTGCCTGCTCCGTGGACTGCTGGTCAGAAGCCAGTGAAATATCACGTAACACAAGAAAACTGACAGCAAAATAAAAACTGTTTGGTTAACCGCCAAGTTACATTTCAAACTCAGTTTTGTTTGATCCTTTTTAAACCAACTATTTTATCCATTGATGCTAATTTGTCTGTGGCAGGAGTATGTTTTATTTTTTATATTCCAGATAATGTTTTACACTTGAAAGTCTTTTGGCATATTTTATTTAGCCTAATGATAATGATGCCTACTCATTTAAAAAAAAAGGATCCTACAAAGTGGCAACTAGGTTTTTCTCTTATGCTGTAATTTGTAAATAAAGTGTCACAACTTCCCAATAATCTATGATCATATCATATCTAAACAAAGACAAAAAGTTGTTTTTCACTTAACTATTAACTTACTTGCAACAACAAATGATCACAAAGAACAGTATTTCACTGTCTGATCAAATATTATATTATTTTTATTTATAGTGCCCCCTCCCCCCATATAAGTACCACCCATTTTCAAGAGAAATGACGCCCTCAAAATAGTAAAACTGGCTTGAACCCGACTGTCGACTTGCAATGAATAACGAATAATCCTTAAGCATCTAATTCAACACATGGAAAATGCTGTTCCGATATTCCAAATGCCATTTCAATTACAGACCTTTTGTTAAACACACGCAAATAACATTTACAAGCGTGTAAAAGAAAAAAACAAGACTGTAAATTCGGCCCATGGTTTTTTTCAACTAGACGCCATTTCTTGCCTGGTGTTATTGTATACTAAATCCCCAATGAAAAGATCCGTTTCCTGCCGATGTAAAATGTTTCCACTGGGTGGCAGAACATTTGTTTGACACGCATTACGAAACGTTTTATAGTACTCTATTTAGCATGCCCCTTTTGCATTTTGCATCATGCCTAGGTGCTATAAATAGAAACAATATGGTTGTTAGGATTCCTAAAAAGGCACTCAAACAATGACCAAAACAACACAATTTTAAGTTGATAAAATTAAACTGCCACAATGATTCCTTGTTTAGAAATTTACAGGCAAAAAAAAAACAATCGAGCAGGAGCTATGATCAGCTATAGATAAAAGTGATTTATAAATGAGGATTCCATGGATTCATATGCTGTAAATGTATGCTGTTCTATATGGATTTAGCAAGTACTAGACTTGGACACACTCAGATTGGATAAACAAGTAAAGTTTGTTTTATTTAACAATGCCTCTAGAGCACACTGATTTTTACCTTATCATCGGCTATTGGATGTCATAGACATGTCTTTAGAGGAAACCAACTGCCGCCACATAGGCTACACTATCCGATAAGCAACAAGGGATCTTTCATATGCACTTTCCCATATAGCCCAAACTGCAAATGGGTCCACTGATAAGGATCAATCCGACAACGGACTGGTTCATAGGTGGACACTCTACCGTTTTAGCTACATCCTACGCGTTACGCTAAAACAAAGACCAATACTGTGTCATCAACTGATGCTTTGAGGGTTCTTCCAAGGATCAGTGCATTCCAGAAGACAATGATCACAGACAAAGAACAGTATTTCACTGGGTTATCAGCTTGTTGTTAGAAGGTCCCTAGAAGATTGGCCGTCCATAAAAAGACTGATGAATTGCAAATGAATATGAAGAATGTTGATTGTAGAGTGGAGCACACTAAAGTGTAATCATATTGGCAGCCGTCCATCTAAATGCACAATGATTAGCAGCAAATGTGGCATCAGGTACCCACATCAACTAACTGGGAAACAGTCAGTCCCTGCCTGCTTGCATCAAGTGAGAAATAAATAAATTATCGGCAAGAGAATCGAGACGGAAATGTTTCAGTGTTCTATTTACAACATATCGATTGGCAAGTGTTTTGTCAAAACCAGCGACGCCTTTCTGAGCTAAGAAGAACAGGAAACTATCTGAAGTCTACCAAAATACCACACTAAAAATACAGTAAGTCATGCTGAACCAATAACATAACAGATATAACGGAAAAAAATTCACAAAAATAGACCTATTTCCTTAAAGTGAGATTTCTTATAAAATATTTGTTATCTTAAATATAAGATCTCGTTTTCAGTCTCTCTGGACAAAGTGTTTATACAGCCAAATTAAAATATTAATACTAATAGTGTCTAATGTAGCCATCTTTCGGGTACAATGTTTGATTGACTGCATGGTTCTTTAACGATCCACCCACCCCACAGCAAAAAACTAAATATTGGCTACTGTCATACTAGATTAAATTAACAAGGGTAAAATAAATTGATGCACAGAGTTGATTTACAAGAAGATAAACTATACACAATATATATGATATAATAAATACAACTATGGTAAAAAATACAAATTCGGTATAATAATGGATGAAAAATAAAATTTATTTTAAAAGTATGTTACTTAAAAAAAATTGATAATGAGTTTTGGATGGTATCGAAATGAATGTGATGGTGAAGATTCGTGATAATGAATTAACTTTTTTATGGGAGAGGTGAATAGGGATCTAGTTTTTTTTGAATTGTGATTTGTTTTTTAAAGGGCAGGGGGAGACTACTTATGTTGCTGTCCTTTAAATTTTTAGTCAGTGAGAAAACTGAGTTTACAAAAATTCTAGTTTTCAGAGCTCATATGTGGGCAACACAAATGTTTATTCTGACCGGGGTACAAACTGAAAACCTAGTAACATTCAAAGAATGAATGAATGAGAAAATGAAAGATTACCAAAACACTGAGCACTTAAAACATCTATACTGTTGTTACAACACAAATGGTTTAAGTAATAAGACACTACGCTTCATTGCTACAAATTACCAGCTTATGGACTCATACATAAATGTGTATGTAGAGAAGAAAAATAAAATCAATAAACAATAAGAAGCTTCGGCATACAATGATGGGCAATCAGTCTTGTAGAATTTACACACAGAGATACTCAACTTAAAATAAACAGTGCATCTCAAAATGAGCTTCACACATTACCATAGCAACTTGTGACGTCAGCAAGGGACCAGAGAACACAGCAGTTAATTTAATAACAGAAATATGTACAGAAACGACACATAAAGACGATTCAATATTGAATGATAAAAAAGAAATTGAGAGATTGTTAAATATACATTGTTTCTATCAAATGTTAGTACTTGTTAAACATGCTTAGCATACGTATGATGCTGCAATCATTACATCAATTTTCTTCCACTTCTCTGTAAAACAATTGCTTGTTTGTATGTTTGGTGGCTGCTTAATAAAGAACAGAAATAGCTAGAACTGCTTCAAACAGACGACTCATTAAGAGCTATACCACATTACATAAGGAAATTAATGCTTTAAAGACATACCAGTAAAATGTTTAATTATCGGCAGCCAGATGTCTTTAATTTATTTGGTTTTCAGAAGAAACCTGTTTATAAATATAATAATTTTTCATATGTTCTTACTGATATGATACCATAAACCACAACTTATAAATATATGTTCAGATCCAGTTTAATGAAATTAGACGAAAAAATCTATAAAACCATATAACGCATGCTGTGCACGGTTTACACCTCTCTACACATACTTCCAGTAAGCAAAAATATGGTTAACTTTTATTTAATAAAACATTACAAATTAAATTTGCATCTCTTTTTGTGTTCAGTATATATATGCATGTATGTGGATATAAAAACTGACAAACTAACCTCACACTATATACATTTTTTTAATAAAGGGTAATAAAAATAGTTTTGAAGTTAAATATTGTTGAAATGTTCAGTCACGTTATTCAATCTATTTTAATATAAAACAATTTAAACAGAACTTACTAGATTTAAAAAATAATAATATTAAATAAAAATGTTACCTTTATCTGCCATTGTCAGTGTTAAGACAGCTTACTGTTATCAAACCCACATTTATGGGTATTTCATTACATGGCAAACACTAAACACTTACATGCCGATTTGTAGTGACTACTACCATCAATTTCAAATATGTATTTTGTGTTATCTGTGAATGAAAATAACTTGCAGTTTATAGACCTGGTATCTTGACGCATGCTGTTAACTCTTTTGTATGCCATTTCTATCATCACATTATAACATTCACCTGTAATTTAAGGCATTTGAAAAATATGGTTCATGCAGCCTTGGATGGAACACATTCTACTGATACCAAACATTTAATGAGGCTTGGAAGGAAATTATTAACATCGTAGAAATATATGGTGAGACTGTTCCATTGGAAAACATTAAAATACAAAGTTTCACACCATCTTTTTTCATTAACAACTGGCTATTATAAAACTGAAAAATAAATTATTTGTTGAATTCGGTCCTTCCCCCACCCATTTTCTCGGATTCAAAAACCACCGACCTACATCACACTTCATAACATGTCTGAAGTGTATTTGTTTTGCTGGAAGCAGTGGAAACGAGTTACCCAATAAAGAACCACCGCTAGGCAGAGGGTTAAAAAGCAAGTTAACTAATTTGGCTGGGCTACGAGCATCAGACGTTTCCGATCTTGTTAGATGTAAGTGAGTGCCTAGCCAATAAACGGCGTGGCGATATGCAGACAGTATTAAGAGCCTCAACAAATAAAAGTTTTCAACTCCGTCTCACAGGCAATCGACAAAATAGGCAATATTCCAAGTGGACACACTGGAATCAATAAGATCTAACCAGTTGGGCATGTTGAGACATTTCTTCTCAATTTTCACTAAGTGCACATGCAACAGTTTGTAGACTTTCAAACAGTTGGTTGTTAAATAACCAATCAGAATTGATCCAGTTAGGTGGTTGTTAAATAATAAACACCACAACTGATCCAGTTTGGTGTTTTTTAAATAACCAATAAACCCCAGGATTGATCCAGTTAGGTGGTTGTTAATTAACCAATAAACAGAAGGATGGATCCAGTTATGTGGTTGTTAAATAATCAATAAACACCAGGATTGATCCAGTTAGGTAGTTGTTAAATAACCAATAAACACCAGAATTGATCCAGTTAGATGTTGATCCAGTTAGGTGGTTGTTAAATAACCAATTAACACTAGAACTGATCCAGTTAGGTGTTGATCCAGTAAGGTGGTTTTTAAATAACCAATAAACACCAAAATTGATCCAGTTCAGTGTTGATCCAGTTTGTTGGTTGTTAAATAACCAATAATCACTAGGATTGATGCAGTTAGGTGTTGATCCAGTTTATTGTAGTTAAATAACCAAACACCAGAAATGATCCAGTTAGTTGGTTTTTAAATAGCCAATAAACACCAGGATGGATCCAGTTAGGTAGTTGTTAAATAACCAATAAACACCAAGATGGATCCATTAAGGAGGTTGTTAAATAACCAATAATGTAAATGCAAAAATTGGAAAACTCCTTCCGTCATTTGCAGTTATTTCACCTGTAATAATGTTTAGGTGAGCAATGGATTGCTCTCATGCTGTTTTAAATGGACTGTGGATGGATAGGTGGATTTTACTTCTGTTCAAATACATTTCTGGATGACAATCTCAAAAAAGATTACCATGACAACTATCATATTATGAGGCAGTAGGATGTAGCTCAAATGGTAGAGTGTCCGCCTGTGAACCAGTCGGTTGTCAGATCGATCCTTCTCAGTGGACCCATCTACAGGTTGGGTTATTTTCCGTTCCAACCAGTGACCCACCACTGGTTCATCAAAGGCCGTGGTATGAGCTGTCCTGTCTCTGAGACGGTACATATAAAAGACCCTTGCTGCTTATCAGAAAGAGTAGTTTCCTCTAAAACAGGTCAGAATGACCATATCATCGATATCCAATAGCCGATGATGAAATAAAAATCAA
Organism: Symmetromphalus regularis; assembly: GCA_032355785.1. NCBI lineage: Eukaryota > Metazoa > Mollusca > Gastropoda > Neomphalida > Neomphalidae > Symmetromphalus > Symmetromphalus regularis. The sequence goes on along the minus strand of JAULBS010116040.1, from coordinate 14,605 downwards.
TATGCTCTAGAGGCATCGTTAAATAAAACAAACTTTACTCTTTTTTTTAATCATATTTTGAAATGTTAACATTTAACAATATGTTGAAAAGGTGGGGGGGGAGTGGGTTGAACATTAAAAAGCCATCCTAAAACCAATGCTAATTGGTTATTTTTAAATAATAAATGAACAAATATAAACTTACAGAGAGCCAGATCTTGCTCCAGTTTGTATGCATGTTGTTCTTGTCGCTCTTTTCTCTACAAACAAAACAAAAAGTTGCATTATCAGGCCTAAAGTCAGAAATGAAAATGTGTATAGCCCATATATATTTGGCAATATACCAATTATAAACCTTCCTATAAAGGAATTAGCTGGTACACCACAGCTATTAGACTGTATACTGCAACATACCAGCTAATACACAAACGGCAGACCTTCCTGAAGAATGTATATTGAGGGGGATTAGCTAGTACACCAGTCATATACCAAACAGTACCAGCTAATACACAAACTGCAGACCTTACTGAAAAATGTATATAGAGGGAGATTACCTTGGTACACCACATTTAACATATATTGATGACAATTAGCTAGTACTCCAGTTATATACTAAACAGTACCAGCTAATACACAAACTGCAGACCTTAGTGAAAAATGTAAATAGAGGGGGATTACCTTGGTACACCACATTTAACATATATATATATTGATGACAATTAGCTAGTACACCAGTCATATACTAAACAGTACCAGCTAATACACAAATTGCAGACCTTCCTGAAGAATGTATATAGAGGGGGATTACCTTGGTACACCACATTTAACATATATTGATGACAATTAGCTAGTACACCAGTCATATATTAAACAGTACCAGCTAATACACAAACTGCAGACCTTCCTGAAGAATGTATATAGAGGGGGATTACCTTGGTACACCACATTTAACATATATTGAGGACAATTAGCTAGTACACCAGTCATATATTAAACAGTACCAGCTAAAGAATTAAATATGTTGACAACTCTTAATATTAACTACTGGTCACAATTTGATGCAAAACAAAGCAACATTCTGATCTTTCCAGAATTTTTCTCAAACAAAAGAGATTTAAATCTCTACATATTTTCATGTTAAGAGTACATAATAAAATATTAACATTTGGTATGGCCTAGTTGCATCAGCTAGAATGTTAGGCTCGCCAATATTTGATTATTTACAGAATGGGTAATATCCGGTGTACTGCTATGGCAGGCAGCCACCAACTACTAATTACAGAAATGACATTTAGAGAAAATGTTACATACACAGACAGCATTAACACTGCTCTAGTGTTTTATCTTATAAACATAGACTTAAATCTTCAGAATAAAAACATATTTTTTTTTAATTAACATAAATATAGATTTGTATAATTAATTAAAAAATTCATAAATTACTTACTTTTTAATATGAAGAAAAAAAAAAAAAAAAAGTTTATCTAGAGGTTCAATTTTTTTTCTAAATTAACTTAACTGGAATTTTTTTTTAATGTGATAGGTAAGAGTGTAATGACCTTGCTAATACTGCTACCAATGTGTATGTATTGTAAACCTACCTTTCTTTCCTTCTTTTCATCCCTAGTCTCGACTCTAGTAGGAGGAGGTGTGTCTTTGGGATCCTGAAATAAAAAGTTGACATTTAACATCTTTTAATGGTTTTAGTATTCAGGTACGAGGAATCAGTACTATCAAGTACAAATAGACCTGTAATGGTTACCTGTACATGGACATGAAGTTACCGTACAGTATTACTATTTTAAAGTCATATTTCATTTGTGTACATCCGACACAATATTACTATTTTAAGTCATATTTCACATATGTACATCAGACACCAAACAAATTATTTTTCCATTTCTTAAGTGGATCACAAAAACAATGTTATTGCATCTAGTTAACAGATAAACATCTACCCTACAGTTATCTAACACATTTCCAATAAACCCTCACAAATCATTGATATTTGCACATAACCATGCATAGGTGCAAATTTGTGTGAATATATCACACACTATGTTATTTTTTTCATTGTAAACTAGAATGACCAAAGGTACAAAGTTTATATATAACAATAGTGCCTTGGTTGGTTCTTAAATAAATTTAAAAGTAGAGTCACTTTCTATTCATTTCTTTGGTGCATGGCTAAAGTGTCTGAAATTCATGTACGACACCACATAATTGCCCTGTTGCACCAGATCATCTGGTATACTGTCCTAATCTTAAAACCACCTAAGGGTTTATTACCAATTTTAACATTTTCTTATTCATACAAATTCTCATTCCTCCCCCATCACGCTCCTGCCTAATTTGTAATATGCATTTATCCTCTTCATCTTAATAATTATGGTTTGTATGAAAATAATTACATAATTCAGAACAATGTAATGTATAAATACAGCGAAATAATGAGTTTTTATTTATAACACTAATGCCTATGAGCAGTGCGAGTGATACAATCCCCATCTGACTACTTGTAATTAAGAGTTTAGGTTGCCAGCAGCTCTGAAGCGTGACAGTGCACACATAGTCTCATCATGTGTTTGTAGTTAAGACTACGAGGACGTAGCCAAGACAGCTACGCAAACCATTTGCCAGTACACAGCACCATCTTCATACTGTATGCTTGTCCCACTTGCACACACTCAACTCATTGCATAGTCAGATATTTATAGTGTGCCGTGTACCAGATAAACCACATGCAATATCAGTGTGCACACAATAACTAGACTTGACTGCACAGGCTTAATATTATTAAATACATTGTACTTTTGTAGCTTTATTTTTTTTTATTAGTCTGATGTCTTATACATATTCTTCAATATAGAGCACATACTTTAATTGTGTAATGTCGCCTGTGATCACCTGCCAAAATTCTTGACACATTTTTCCTACATTGTCTTTCCGTGAAGTAAGTCTAACCTTGGCAGTCACCAGCGCACATTTTATGGGGTCTTCTGGCCATTTCACCATGAGAAATGTCACTGGCTACATGCTCTATTAGATTTTCCTATGTACTATCGCAGTAGTTACGCTAGTGTGGGCACATCACAAAGTGAGGTATTTCTTTTTTTTCTTTATAAACCATGTTTTATTGTAAAATGTTTGTGGTGATCAGAACCACACATGGTTGCCTGTCAACTTTCATGATAAATGGAATCGACCTCACCAACGTGCTTGCTCCCATTTATATCTGCATGTGCTTAAATAATTTCGGCAGCAACAAAATAAATCTTAAATGTACCATTATATTGATAAATGAAGAATTTAATTTATTTTTAAACCGACAGGCAACATATGGCACTAATTACCTTTAAGACAAAATTTGTATTTCCCACCATCTTCAGAACAGTATGCACAGAAATAAACAAAATTATAATAAGCAACAAAGTAGCTCCCATTGTATTATATTAGTTGATTTAGAAAATTTCTTTCACGTGAAAAATCTATTATTTTGAAATGATCCAACTTGTTTTAGAAAACTTTTAAAACATGTCAGCTTTAGTTACCATCTCAGATTTTTCTGTTACATTACACTGTTCATTTAAACTGCCCTGGCGTGATATATATTTTAATATTGCATATATACATATGTGATATATGGGAAATGTTTATTTGGGGGGGGGGGGAACATACAATTTAATAAAATTATTAAGTACAGATAATACTAAAGAATTAAATTAACTAAATTATCTCTCTGAATGTTATAAATTAAGATCTAATTTATCTACCCTTGAAATTCATATAAATTTATGACGGCACTTACATGTATTTGCCACTGCTAAATCATTTTGCTAGGGCAATTTGAAAAAAATTAATACTCTGTATACTATATATTAATATGTTTGTAGTAACAGTAGAATGTGGTCACGAACTAATTACATAGCAGTTTTTACAGCAGCATTTCCCTTTGTGGTGAATTTCAAGGGCTGATTTAATGATGCTAAAAATGTGGTGATTCATACATGTTTTCTATTTGTGTATGTGTTTATGAGTGTTATTTTTTAAATATGTTCATACAATACATTACATTAGAAAACCTTTTTATGTATATGCACATGTTGTAGTGATAACCTGCTTCCAAAAACAAGGGCTAAGTTTTTTGGAATTACGCTTTTCTCAACAATATTTTTTTTTATATCGAGCTTCAGTATTAATTTTTAAATAATCTTATTTCTAATTCACAGCCCAAGGACATTGATGCGATTGAATCACAGAGACATGATCGGATACAAGCAGCCAGGAGAATTAGGCATAAGAAGGCAATTCAAGCGCAGAGGTCACATTCTCTCGATTCTTCAAAAGTGAAGGAAGAAAAAACATCATGTCTCCCAAACTGTTTGAGGATGCAAAAGACTTCTGATAAGGACCAACTCTGTCAGTCAAACAATGAGGCAACAAGTTCAGACTTTCCATCACCCGATTCCATTCCGCCGCTCTCTGATGATGGTGGCTACAGAAACAGCGCCTCCAGATCATGGTCATCCAACAACAAGAGCTTCCCTGATGAACAACGTGACGATCAAACAGCCCCACTGCTTGATCAGTCGGATAAAACAGCAAGGTAAATCGTGCCTAATTAATATCATTTATTGTTAACTAATTAAACAGCAAGGTAAATCAAGCCTATTAATACCATTACTTATTAACTACTGTAAATCATTAAATTAATGTGAAAAATGCAACGAACACTTTGATGCAATAATTTATTAACACATTTTATTTTATCATAAAAGGTAATAGTGTACAGGAATTTTTAAAAGTAAAACAATAACATCATTTTAAATTATGATAAATATTAATTATTATAAATAAATTGACCCAAAATATGTAATAAATTTTTAACTTGTGGTTAAAAAAACCTCATGTAAATATACCAACCAAACAACTGGTAATCGTCTGCGTTCCAAAATAATTTGGCATAACACGTACAGATATCAGTGTAGTCTATTATCAACGATTTTTGTTTTGTTTAATTAATAAACTGTGCTGTTTGGAGACAAGTAATAGTTTTCGGAGAAAATAGGGAATTCCGTTTCAGATAGGTTTTTTGCGATTCAGTCCGCGTTATCTAATTAACCTTCTGGACACTGCAGGCGACTTTTCTCGATGTCATGGAAATGCTTGAATACTGCAAGCGACATTTCTTGACAATCGAACTGGCCCATTAAAATGAATATTTCCTGTTGCTTAAATGCATTATGGGAGCAAATGAAGCAATATCTATATATCCATAGCGTGTTCCCAATTGCAAATGGCAGATTTTTGAACTGTTAGAACTCCTTTATCTATCAACATTTTTGGAGTAAAAGTGGGTCTTTTTCATGAAGTTTTTCGTAACGTGACTAGCAATGGTGGTGCGGCACTATGCAGAGATTTTGAAGAGCTAATTTGGAATAAACATTATTTTGGGGTTTATCGAAGGTGAGGAATGTGATTCTGAATATCGAGACTGAATTGTGAGAGAAATATTGAATTCCACCGAGTGTGAGGATATTGAGTTGAATGTGAGAGATCCGACCATAAATATGAATTATGAAGTGTAGTTTACAGTTAGTTTTTACATATTTCTAGATCGCAAATTGTGCACCTAATAAAAATAGCCCTTCAAAACCCCAAAATAATATTAATTTGTTCACACCTTTATATTATTTTATTAAGTTTTAAAGACAAAATATTTGATCAAAATGAGATGCCTCTCAAACTGTTTTTTCTCAAAAATAATCCAGCTTTTTGGGGAAGTAACTCTTAAAAGAATTCAGTAGTCTAAAGGTTAAACACAGAAAAAACAGCAAGGTAAATTATGACTAATTAATACCATTTCTTGTTAATTAAACATAGATAAAACAGCAAGGTAAATTATGCTTATTACGATTTCTTGTTAACTAATCAAATAGTCTAATAAAACAACAATGTAAATTATACCTAATTAATATCATTTTTTGTTAACTAATTAAACAGATAAAACAGCAAAGGAAGTTATGCCTAATTAATCCATTTCTTGTTAACTAATTAAACAATGTTGATTCTTGTCTAAACTGGATCCATCAAGGATATATTGAGAATATTAAACAATTATATTTGAGCAGCATTTTGCTGTAATCAGATATTATGGTTTGCTAATCAAATTATTGCTACAATTTGTAGTTTGCTTCTGAAAGATATATATATATTTTAATCTGTTGGTTTAGGATGTGTGACAGAATCTAACATTTTTATATTTTTAGCTGTGTTTGCACAACAAAATCTATCTGGCTTAGGTAGATTTCCGCGAAAGAAATATACTCACTGACATTTTCATAAATATTTATGTTTAACAAAACCTTTGAAAGATGGAAACATATTTTCTATATATCAATTATCATTACATATGGCCTATCTGACAATATGAGGGTTTATTGTTCGCCAATGAAAAGGCAATTAGTGTAAATTAATTACAACATAGCACCAATCGGTGAATGTTCTAACCAAACACTAATATAAAAACCACTATTTCACCAATTAGTGCCAAATGCCACTGGATTGTTATATTAATAAAAGTCAGTTTTAAGTCTTAATAGTTGAAACAACTAAATATACATCCTGATAAAATTAATTTATAATATTCACAAACAGTCCAAACCTGCAGTTTTGATCCACGAGAATTCAGGGTGGACAGCACTTGTTCAAAATGGCTATCAACAATAGACCAAGTTTCAGAAGCTATTTTGATCATGAATGTGACAGGTATGTATTTATTGTGTATGTATAACAAGGAATATAAGATGCTGCTGGACATAAAATGGTAACAGTATAATTTATGATAATCTATCTTACGTTTCTGTATTAAAATATTGCTGGCCAGCTTACTTCAAATATTGAATTACAAATTATAACAATTTTAAAACTGCAGAAACACAGTAGCCCAATGCCCATGGCTAGTGATTTTTACGGTCGCAGGGCACAATATTTCATGCTAAATGCTGTTCTGTTTGCGTCTCAGATAAGAAAAATTAAATTTATGTGAAACGCAATTATATCGTGATCTCACATTAAAATTTGCAAACTTCACAATTACAAGAAGTTTATTCTAGCAGATGTACTATTCATGTTTTAGACTAATTTTTAACTTGATGTGCAGCAAAACAGTAGACGTTATGTTTGAGCTAAAAATTACATAAATTATAATTTCAACGTAAGTTTGTGGTAACTGATCAGATAACTCACGGGTTACGCAAATATAACTCACTTACCCAAACAATTGGCTACCTAGGTAAAAATCATGTGAACAGACTTCCGGTTACCTCAGATTTCGAAATATTGTCCCCTGCAGTCGGGCTACCAATGCCTAATAATCATTTTCACACTGCCATATGGCTAGTGGATTTTTAAGAAAATATTAAACTTAATTAATAATAATAAAATAAAGATGAGAAGGAAGAATTTGTGTTTATTTGACTGTCACTGTTGTTAATCGAAACAAATTTGATGACACGTCGGTCACAAGAATCTGGGTCAGTGTCTGATGGTTTCTACAATTTCTATCTCAACTAAAACAACAAACCAGCAGATTAACCTTGACAGCCAAATCTTTTGTACAAATTATGAAATTAGAATGTCATAAATAGGTCTCCAGTTAATTGTTTCTTTGTAAATCTTTATTCTTTCTGCCATATTTTATAATTATTAATATAATTTTAAAATACTAACCACTTGCATGTTTATTGTTGATACCAACTTTTCTTGAACCAAATTGAAAAGTAAACCCAACAAAAACATTTTCTTGGCATTGCACTATCTATCTTGGCAAACACAATGTGCGACATTGCAAAACAATTAGGGCACCCCATTAGGGTACATTTTACTGCTTATAATATGATTCCCAGGAAAAAAAAGTAGAATGGGGTAGGGCTTTATTTAGTAATCATTAATATTTGTAGTCTTTGTATATTGATGATGGGCGGGCAGCTTAGTTATGGGTTATTTAAAGTTCACTTTCTAAATATAAATATAATGTCACAACACAAAGTGCATTTAGGTAACGACAGTAAGGAAAATAAGGGAGAACCATAAACTTGTTAAAATAACCAACTCATAATGTACATGTAGGTTAAAATTACAATAATTTAGACAATATTTTATCTGTTTTAATAAAACAAATAAGGAAGTTAAAGATTTTTCTTTCTTTTGAAGATATGATCTTGAAAAATAGAAGTAAAATCATTACTCATTTTACTATCAGACAACTTGAATCATCATCAAAAATAAATAAGACTTTTTAAAAACTGATTTGTTTTAGGAATAACTGTTTATTTACTAGTATGAATACTGCATAAAGGAAATTTTGTTTTAATTTTCCCCACTTATAATCAATCTCAAAAGTAATCCTCACTCAACCACGTTACCACATCCTTATTCTAACCAGGAATGTTATTTTATTACAAACACTAATTTTTTTCTAAATAAGACTTGTGAAAAATTTAGAAAATATATATTCAAAAGAATCTTAATCATTTCGTACCATCCACTTTGTACCATAGTGCTGTGGTCATTTCGTACCATAGTCATTTCGTACCCAGTATCTTATTCTTTTCATGGTCATGGTTTGACACTTCTTATTTTTATTGAATAAAAAATAAAGTGAGCAAATGTTAATAAATCGTTAGCTATGACATGTACATGCGTTAAGACCTATTGACGATATGTCACATTAGCTTTTTATGTGTTTATAAATGCTGGGAAAGCTATTGATTTGGTGTCTAGAAGACTTATTATTTTTTTTTTTTCAGAACCAAATTTAAGAAAACAAAACTGTTCAGAAAATACTCAAAACCATCAAAATAAAACAAATAACGTCACACTTGACCAATGACGTAGGTTGACGGCTGGTGCTCACATCATTTCACTTGATGTAAATTTATTTATAATAAAATGTACATAACAAATAACAAACTATAAAAGATTTGCGCCAAAACAACTCTCAGTCTCAGACCATTGAATTCACTTTTCTGAACATATATGAAGACCACTGCCCCCACCCAATCTTATATAGGCCAACATCCTTAAGCTTAGCCCGTTACTGTCAATAGATTCTCTGCATGATTGGTTTTGGATAAACAAGGGGCAGCTCCCTCCCCCCCCCAATAATCCTCAAAAATATTTTTTTATTCGCTGTTAAATTATTCACTGGCAAATTCTGATGCTCAGAAACACAAGCCTTTACCTCATCAACAACCTCAGTATATATATATATATTACGACTTTGGTACGAAATGGTAAAATTGGGTACGAAATGACTATGGTACGAATTGACTGGATACCATTCATAATACATCTAATGACATTATTTAAACTGTATTCAAGCCATAACAATTTCTACTAGTGTGGGGTGAGGATGCAAGTATTGCTTTCCACCCTGTGCAAAGTACGTTTTCCCATCCACCCACCCAATTTGTTCCTGTAAAGCCTGGATTGCTAACTCAGTGAAGCCATCTTTTCAGGTTCAGTGAGTGTGCTTATGAACAATTAAGTGACATGTTCGAAATATAAAACAAATTCAGCCTTGAACACGAATTAATCTTTAGAGACTAAGATAAAAATCAATACCAGGTCATCTGACCTGCAGCATCAAGCCTAATGGTCATGTACATTCATGAAGTAAACTGACCCATTTCAGTCAGTGACCATCATCTGATGCATTCACCAGGTACACACAACAAATGTCGATACATACACGTTATATCAGTCGCTCAACAATGAATTATCAACAAGATCAATACGCTTTGCAGATACATGCTGAATGACATTCACCCCCAGATTGGAATAGTTTTATCAATCAAAATACCACTGCTGCAATGTTTCTGCATGTGGTGTGACACGCCAATTAAGTGTTTAGTGGAGTAAATCGCGTCAACCAATGATGAAGCTGTCCAGTGAATACTGAATCCATCATATTGTGGGACAACTGAAACAGATCAATTATTTCAATGATTTACTCATTTGTTTGCTAGCCGAGCAGAGTCCACCTCAATTATGTGAAACTTCAGGATGAGAACATGAATTATTAATGACGAATGTGCACTGTAGACTAGTATTTTACACACTGATGTAATGGGCTTCAATAAGCTCCTTTCAGCAAGGATTTTAACCTACATATAAAATGGTGTTCAAATAGGATGTAATGGTAAAAGATGAAGAGTGAATTTATGACCATGCATAGGAAATAGCTGGGTTAAAAACTGAACACACAGAAGGTGACCTGGTGTTGTAGCAACCGGCTTGCAATCGATTTTGTTGTGCGTTATATATCTCGGTTTCAGCAACAGCCTCTGCGTTGCTTCATAGCGGAGTGCAAACGCAGTTCCCAGACAATGGCGACCCTTGTGTCCGCCATTTTGGAAACATTGTAAGTTCAATTTGCTTGTTTAGCCTGCATTCAAAAGAGTATCAACGCACACTACTACATACGTATAAATGCTATGCACTGCACGATTTGTTTTACCTCAAATTCCTTCAATAAACTGCCTATACCACCGTATGGAACTCGCTTCTTTTCGTAGCCCAATTTATCCACCGGTGGGAGAAAGTTGATAGGATCCCTCGCTGCAAACAAGGCAAGAAGATTGGGCGGTAAATACTGCGTCATTCTGAATAAGTTATTTCCCGAGCTTAAACACTTCACGTAGTCGTTATTATAGTTGAATGTCCAAGAAACTTTCCTACTTGTTTTCACTCGCACCGGAGACGAGGGACGCACATGGTGATTTACCTCGTGCGCGAAACCAACGCTTTTTCGATCAATACAATACTGGTTAGACACAGCGAGTGCTCGGCCGGATACTTGGGAATAGGGTAGTGTTTTCTTTCAGCACAAAATGGTATTCATTTCGCGAACGCTCTTCCTGTTAATATAAACAAAACAAAATAAAAATGAAAAAATATACTTAGTAGTTTATTGAAAAATAATATATATTTTCAGACTGTTAGAAACGCATAACTATACATAGTTTTATATTTACGCTTCAGAACCGTTGTGCGATTGGCTAATATCCAAAGTCAGTTTTATAACTATCGCCTATGTTATCTTGGAATACACGGCTGGAAGTATAAGGAAAGTGATTTTAGGAACTACCACACGAACGAGTGCGCTATGATTTATTTTAGCTGATACACGGGGACAATCAACATAATGTCTTCTTTGATAGATCTTCGTTCACACCAACCAATAGCAGTTTGGATGCGTGTTATTATGCTGGAGTGTGTATTCTGACAGCCGCAGGGTTCACATCGGTACTCGCTCGGACTGCAGTCCAGTCGGAAATGCCTGGGAATGGATTGCTCGTAGTGGTGGGGTTAGTATGGTTAGAGCGGCGTCGCCTCGACCCACTGCCGGGTGACAGAGATCGTAACCTCGGCGGATACCGTTCATCTTCAAAAGAAACAAAATGGGGAAAGCAAATCTAAGCGTGACGTCAGTAAAATCGATTTGCTTATTTCCCGGGCCAGGAACCGTAATACTATTTTCGTCCGCCATGTTTGCGATATAAGTAATATTACAAAGTGACCAGTTTGCTTGTAGATCTGTATACTGCGTTTAGTGTCTTTTCTCCATGTTTGTGCTGTTTTGGTATGATTGCACTTAGGCATGTGTTGTAGGGTCTCACCATGGAGTGAGGGTAGGCCTAGAAGCAACATGTGAAAAGTATAATGGAAGTTGCAATGGCTGGAATAGAGGGCAATGGGGGGCCAGCAGGTTATGTCATGACTCAAAGACCTCATATTTCACATTCTAATGTTCCAAATTCCAGGTCATTTCCAAAGATCAGCGCCAACGCTGGGGGAGAAGGATTTGGCACCACTGCTCAGGCGGGAAGCGACTACGAGTGTTGTGAACGCGTAGTGATCAACGTTAGTGGTTTGCGGTTCGAGACTCAAATCAAGACGCTGAATCAGTTTCCAGACACCTTGCTTGGAAATCCACACAAAAGGAACAGGTATTATGATCCGTTAAGGAACGAATATTTCTTTGACCGAAATCGGCCAAGTTTTGATGCAATTCTTTACTTCTATCAAAGTGGTGGTAGATTAAGAAGACCAGTGAATGTGCCTCTCGACGTGTTCTCAGAGGAAATCAAGTTTTATGAACTTGGTGAAGAAACATTTGAAAAGTACCGTGATGATGAAGGATATATTAAAGAGGAGGAAAAGCCGCTTCCGCAAAATGAGTTCCAGCGGAGAGTATGGCTTTTGTTTGAGTACCCAGAGAGTTCCACTGCTGCTCGGTTGATTGCCATATTTTCTGTTCTCATCATTCTACTCTCCATTGTGATATTTTGTTTGGAGACATTGCCTGAGTTCAAGCATTACCGAGTTGTCAATGTGACGAAAAATGAAACAACTTTTGGAACTACCCAGCCTTCAATAGAGGAGGATGATATTCCAAAGTTCAATGAGCCTTTCTTCATTATTGAAACATGTTGCATAATATGGTTTACATTTGAACTGCTGGTGCGATTTGCTTCATGTCCAGAGAAATTAGGATTCTTCAAGAATATTATGAATACGATAGACATAGTAGCTATCATTCCATACTTTATTACCCTCGGTACAGTTATTGCTGATGAAAGTAAGAGTAACAGCCAGGCAATGTCATTAGCTATTTTGAGGGTGATAAGGCTTGTGCGTGTGTTTAGGATTTTCAAGTTATCGAGACACTCGAAAGGACTACAAATTTTAGGTCAGACTTTAAAAGCAAGTATGAGAGAACTTGGACTCCTAATATTCTTCTTGTTCATAGGTGTTATATTGTTTTCCAGTGCTGTATATTTCGCTGAGGCTGATGCAGAACAGTCACATTTTAAAAGTATTCCGGATGCATTCTGGTGGGCTGTGGTCACTATGACAACTGTGGGTTATGGAGATATGCGCCCAATAGGTGTTTGGGGTAAACTAGTAGGATCCTTGTGTGCAATTGCTGGTGTCCTAACGATAGCTTTGCCTGTGCCTGTGATCGTGTCAAATTTTAACTATTTCTACCACAGGGAAACTGAAACTGATGATAAAGGCCCTTACCACCATGTTCAGTCGTGTCCTAATTTTCCACCGAAAAAGGACTCTCTGGCAGATGATTCTGAGTGTGGTTCTTACATTATGGAAATGGAGGAAGGTCATAGTTTGACACTGAATGATAAAACAAAAGAAAACCACACCTGTAAGATGAATAATCCTTCTAACAACAGTCTTAGTATCGAGACTGATGTATGATAGCAAATGTATGTGGAGAACTGTTTTTACAAATTGTTCCTTTAATGAATGGTGTGTTTGAAAATACATTGCAAATTTGTCCTGGCTGTGTGAAAAAACCAATCCATGTTTTTTTTGTCTTGCCATTTATCAATACAACTTATCTAAGAGTTCTTTGTGATTCCTGCCCATATTTGACTGACTGGATTTACTACCTGGTATACTTGTAGAGAAATGATAGAACCCTATTAAAAGTGGTACAGATCTATCTCTGGACAGAACTGCACTTGAGCTGTATATAAATAAGGATGTTCATTAAAGGATATGAACTAATGACTATATGTGCACACTAATTGCTGGAGAATTAAGGACTATTGTGTATATACAGTGTATAAATAAGAACATTTCTCGAAATTCAGGTACAATGTACCCTTGCTGAATTTTCATACTTTATCAGCATTCATTATTGTGATACTGAAACTTCGCATTTCATATGCCTTGAACTGCCTGATTGACGGTGTTACTGGTTTCATAGTGTTTCATCAAATCTTTGAACTGTCGAGTGGAAAAAAGAGTCGTTTCTTTTAACTGCAAGTTTAGTCAGTATTGAATCTTTATGAAACACTGGTTAATTGGTGTTTAGTAGCTCAATGTTTTACCTATGCATGCAGAACAATGGAGAGTTTTTAAAAAGCTCATTGGAAATTTTCAGGTATTAATCTCTGCAAGTTCACAAAAGTGTGTTGGTTATTTGAACTATAAGCAAGGACATTGTTTAACCTGTTGAGAGAAAAATATCTATTTGTTAAATTGCAAGGACTGGATTGTATTAAAACACAACAATCGGTTGTGCACGCATATTCGTTGCCAAGAGCTCATTGAAGGGAGGGTTTTTTGTGTGATCATTCCTCATACATTTCTAGTTGTTGTTTTTCCACACCACCTTGGAGATTTGATCCAGTTATCTCCAGTCTTTCTGTCCTAATGCTGCTGCTGCTGCTGATGTTGGTGCTTCTAAGATGGCTCGCCCCAAAGTGTCTTGAAAATCTAACTGAAAATGTGGTGACAATGGTAAGTCATTTAAAAAATTATTATTTAATTTTATATACTGTTAAATGTATTTTTTCACTATTTGAAAATATGCTTTTTTCTTTATTATTATTATTTGAGTAAGGCTTAATGTTTGCGACATATACACTTTATTTAAATGTATTTTATTATATTATATTTTGCATCTAAACATTAATGAGAATATATATACTGGCGGCCAAAAGAAAGCACTATTATAATCAATAAATATAATTATATATTTTATCAAAAATACATTTTGTATACATATACAGCATTCAACATGTTTCATTCA
>JAULBS010116029.1:0-14611 GCA_032355785.1 Symmetromphalus regularis | reverse complement strand
AATTTGTTTCAATGGAATTTGGCGACAGGGATATGGATGATATAAAATAAATTGATAAGACAGGCAAAAACTAATTTAAGTGGAATTTGTTGGGAGGAAAAGGACCCTCAAAGTTCACCAGAATGCAACGTTTTCCTCTATATTTCAGAAAAAGCTTCCCCAGGTTGGTCGCTTCGATCCCTTGCAAAAATTCTTTTTTTTGGCTTGTGATTTTGAAAACTATACCAATACACGGAAATGTGCATTCTTCTTGGTTTTCCATGAAATGTACCTCTCTGATTATATTTAAAAAAAAAGTTCAGCTGTTTTTCTCGTTTGCTATTCTCAGCCCTGTACAGTTTTGAGAGGTGTGTTTTTTTTTTTGGTTTGTTTTGTTTAATGACACCACTAGAGCACATTGATTTATTAATCATTGGTTATTGGCTGTCAAACATTTGATTATTTTGACACAGTCAAGTGTGAGCCAGCCACCAATGGGTTTTGAACCACTGTCATCAGCTCGTGAGTCCTGCAGTTCTCCTGCGGGACCACCGAGGCTAATTTCCTGTGGAAAATTGCATTTAAAAGATCCCTTATTGCTAATGGAAAAGTTATTTTCAGGTTTCCTCTAAAGACTATGTGTCAAAATTACCAAATGTTTTATATTGAATAGCCGATGATTAAAAAAAATCAGTTTGCTGTGGTGGTGTTTAATAAGAAATAAACGTTTTCTTTCTTTTGTTTTAATTATGTTAATTAGTAAACCTAAAGATTTGTGCTATTTTGGAGAAAAAAAAAGGTTCTTTGACTGGTATATCAGAGGCCATGGTATGTGTTGTCCTGTGTTTTGAAAAGTCCATATAAAATCCATATAAAAGATCACTTGCTGCTATTGGAAAAATGTAGCAAGTTTCATCTGATGACTACATGTCAGAATTAACAAACATTTGACATCCAACATCCAATAAATAAATGCAATATGCTCTAGTGGTATTTTAAAAAACCTCTTTTGTTGCAGATTCTGGTCCATCCAGAAGAAGTATGGACGGTCCGGGTAAGTTGGCCTATTGTAACTTCTGTTAACATGTCTTTCCTTAATCAGTGATAAGCAGTGCTAAACATGAGTCTTTCATCAAGAGAAAATGAGGAGATAATCTAATCAGAAAAATATATTTCAGTTGCCAATAAACAAAACTGAGCTCTTCGAGACAAAGAAGAGAACTCATCCAGAATATATTTTTTCATTGCTGATAAACAAAAGATCAACAGAAAAAATAACCTAATCAGAAAATATATTTCAATTGCCAGTAAACAGAACTGAGCACTTCGTCGACACAAAGAAGAAAACTTATCCAGAATATATGTTTTCATTGCTGATAAACAAAACATAACTGTCATCTTAATTGCTCGAATTAAAGACTGTTCTGTACTGAAGGCAATAACTAGATCTTTCTGGAGCCTACTGACAAATTCTTCCTCACAAGATACAACAGTTAGTATCACTGCTGAGGAAAGCTGGATGTCTTGCACCTTGTCTATCTTCATTCCTGTGAAAGGATAAATTCTGCTTGCCATCTGTTGCATGTTTCACAGTCTAATTATCTTTGCTGCAGATAGCTTCATACAACTCAACCAATCCAATACATCTTGCAAACTGCTACAGAAAGTCAGATGTTGTGCATCAAATTAATATTTTATTAACTTGATGGCAAAACTTGAAGGAAATAGCAGAATTAAAAGCACAACTAAATGTGGTTATGGATGATAAAAGAAAACAAAAGTCTACTGTACAAACGAAGCAGGGAATTGTTCTCTTCACAGAACGTAAGGAATTATGCTCAAATACTCAATAGCAGAGAATTAATGATGTCTGAACAGCAGTGTCGTGTTTCATAGGGAATTAAAGAATTATTTAATTATTGATGTTACCCAACACAATTACAGGAACTTAAAGATATCTGTACATCATTGTTGCCCAGCACTCGACAGCAGGAAATTAAAAGAAATCTGCACTCACCGCCAGGCAGTTAAAAATTCTGCACATCAGTATTTGATGTACTATCAACAGCAGGGAATTAAAGTTATAACTGCACATCATTTTTAAAGTTATAACTGCACGTCCTTTTTACTCTGCTCTAAAAAGCATGGAATAAAATGTGATGCAGTAAGGAATGAGATATCTACATATTTTTGCTGTACACTCAACAACAGGAAATAGAAGATACCTGTACTTAACACTAACAGCAGGGAATTGAAGATTCTGCACATCATTGTTGCCCAGCAATCGACAGCAGGGAATTTAAAGAAATATGCATTCTTCAGCAGGCAATCAGTGTTCATGCACTCAACAACAGGGAATAAAAGGCATCAACACTCAACAGCGGGGAATAAAAGGCATCAACACTCAACAGCAGGGAATTTAAAATATCTGCACATTATTGATGTACTCCAGCAGCATGGAATTAAAAATATAACTGCAAATCGTTGTTGCTCTGCAGTTAAAGCATGGAATTAAATATAACAGCACAACATAACTAACAGCAGGCATTAAAGATATCTGCACGTCATTTTTGCCCAGCAATCAACAGCAGAGTATTAGAAGGTAAAGGTTAATATACTCTCCACAGCAGGGAATTAAAGATATCTGCACATCATTGTTACCCAGCATCAACAGCAGGGAATTTTAAAATATCTGCACTTATCAGAAGGTAAAGGTTTGTACATCAATGTTAATGTACTTTCCACAGCAGGGAATTAAAGATATCTGCACATCATTGTTGTCATACACTCAACAGCAGGCAATAAAAGATATCTGCATATCATCTTGCTTTCTTCAGCAGCAAGAAATTAAAATATATACATCAGTGTTGCTGTACACTCAACAGCAGAGAATTAAATATATCTGGATATCATGCTCTGCTACTGAACATGGAATTAAAGATATCTGCCCATCAGTGTGATCTGCACTTAACAGCAGGGAGTTAAATATGTGCAGATCAGTTGCTCTACACTCATCAGGGAATTAACACAACATCAGGGAATCAGAGATAATTATCTGCACTTCAGTGTTTCTCTACTTTTAACAGTTTCTCTACTTTTAACAGCATGGAATAAAACTACTGCTCTACATTCAACATCAGAATAAAAAATATCTGCACCTCAGTGTTGCTGTACGGCATCAGCAGTTAGGAATTAAATATCTAAATCAGCACATTTTCTGAAACTAGCTAATTTAACACCGACCGTAGTATTATTTCAGTCACAATTTAGGTAAACTAACCAAGCGTGAGAAACAAAGTAGACAATTTTGTTTGATATAAAATGTATATCCGAAGGAATTCTTAGAAGAACCAACAGATTTAACTTGTTGAACAGCCCTGGGTATGTTGAGCAGATGGTATTAATTGTGTGTGTGCGTGCTTTATTAGCATATGTAGCTTGCCAAGTTACTGTTCAACCATCAGGTAGGTGATTTGCACAAATTAAATAGAGAATTTGTAACAAATGAAACAGTTTTTACAATGATAAAATGCCTTTTAGTTTGCACATTAAAGTAATCTCAGTTGACTGGCCATATTGAAATATACAACTGAATTTCTAACCTCTCGTCAAACAGAATTATTACAAGCACTGATTATCATCATTGGAGAGCTCTCCTTTGACTAGTTTGTGAGGTAGAATTGTACTTCTAACTGCTCTTCGGTTTTCACATTTATCATTAATTAATCAAAGATTAAAAATAGATGTATTTTTCAATATTACAGTAATTAGCGAAATCACTGATTAAAACTAACAAAACATACAGCTGATATCATTAGACAAAGCCTACAGCTTACATCACTAGATAAAACCTGCAGCTGACATCACTAGACAAAACCTACAGCTGACATCACTAGACAAAACCTTCAGCTGACACCACTAGACAAAACCTACAGCTGACATCACTATCCAAAATTAACAATTATAAAAACCTACAGGTGATATCACTAGACAAAATTAAGAGACAAAACCTAAGCTGACACCACTAGACAAAACCTTCAGTTGACACCACTAGACAAAACCTGCAGCTGACATCACTAGACAAAACCTACAGCTGACATCACTATCCAAAATTAAAAATGATAAAAACCTACAGGTGATATCACTAGACAAAATTAAAAGAGACAAAACCTGCAGCTGACATCACTAGACAAAACCTGCAGCTGACATCACTAGACAAAACCTGCAGCTGACATCACTAGGCCAAAATTAAAATTGACAAAAGCTGGAAAGATTAAAATCATGTCTGTAGCAGCAATGGGTAATACTCACAATAACCCTCTTTTGTAATGGCAGCCATGATCAATCTTCTTCTGTCAAAATTATGGTTAAGCAGAATACCATGTGATTCAACCAACATTAAGCCACAGAAGCTACAGTTTTCCTTATCACTCTAGGTTGTTCTTAATCCTATTTAAACAAAACTTTCCCAAGAGACATTTTCAACAAATTCATGCTGGGCATGTGATCATCATTTATTGTTTCTAAAATGGGTGTGTCACTCTGGTAATAATAGGCAAAGAATCCATCAGATATAAAGAGGACTGCATCAGATATCATTGTATCCCCTTTGAATGATGTTATCACTGGGACCTTTGCAGACACCTGCTATCAAATGAGCAATTTGTGAATGTCTGCCATCATGGCTTTGTTGAAATGACCTTTGGACTGTCTTGGGCAGACACCATAAAAATATTAATATTGTAATAATTAAAAAAATATATATCTATTTTGCATCTTAGAATCTGCAAAAATTAGGAATATTGCAAAAAAAGCTAGTCATAATTCCTCTCTTATGATTTTAGTCTAGGACTGTTTGAATTTGAAAAATTACAATGTGTTTGAATGCAGGATCATCAAATGTCAATCAGATGGTTTCTAAAATTTCTAGGAACCCTGTACAAAGGAATATCATTTGAATTAAGCAACTGCAGGTTTTCTACAGCAAATGAAACTAACCTGAAAAAAATACATTTTGCGGTACTAAGAAGATGAACGTTAAAAAGAAATTGCTCAAAATTGCACACACTAAAAATCTGAAGATAGGCTAAATGTTTATGAATCATCTTAAGACTATTTTGCCTGGGAAACAGTAAGCAGACAGAACTGCTGAACATATTTAAGGAGCTGCATAACAAGGTAAAGCGAATAGGTAAACAAAATGACCTACAAGTTGAAAAAGGTTCAATGGATAACATATTAAAAAAATATGTTATCATGTGGAATGATTTATTAGAGATTTTTCTAACGAATGTATAATTAATTTGCAAATCTTTTTAACAACTCAATAGGTTCTAGAGGTCCTCCATCAATGTCTAGGGGCCCACCCTCAAGAGGACCCCCTCCCATGGGATCATCTCGTGGAGGACGAGGGGGCAGCAGTATTGGAGATCGACGGATGGAAAGACCAAGCTTCAGTGGTTCTAGTAGTAGGCGGCCAGGACCGTCCCCGTCTCGGGGACCTCCACCAATGAAACGATCAAGAATGGATGGGCCACCTCCAAGCCGACGCTAATCTTGAAACTTGTTTCACATCTAAGCAAGCACCAGTAGTGGTATTTTTATAACATGGGACAAGTAACGTCTGATAAACGATTGTGCAATTAAGCTGAATACGATCTGCGAAAGTAACTGAGAATCGTGGATCAACAAGAGATGATCTGATACGAACAGCTTCTTTTCAATGTCATACATGTGCCGGTTTGTAGCCAATACAGTCACGTTCGTAAAGCCAACAGTCTGAATGTTTTAACAAGTGATTTTAAATGTTTGTGTATGCTGTATAGCATCTCATTTGGTTTTCTCATTGTATCATCTTAATATGTGCGTAGATGTTGATAGACATTTGTGAAGTGGTGAACACCTTTTTATTTGTATCAATAAATCATCATGTACCTATGGACATGCATCTTTTCTTTGTCACCTAAAGAAACCAGTCTCGTTAACAGCAGCAGTAAGAAGATTTTGTAAACAAATTAGTCTTTTGTGTTGTCAAAAATGTGGACGAAAATAATCATATGTTCAGTTTACTTTGGCCTAAAATTGTAAAGTATTTCATCCCACAAAATTTTTTCTTTAAAAGATGACACATTGACACATAATTGAGATATATACAAAAAAAAACCCAGTGATAATCATAAATATGGATAATTATTTTCATTGTGTATCAAAATTTGTTATAAGACAATAATATCACTTTTGTTTCAATTTTTTAAACATGATAAATACTTGTAAACACACTTTTATGAAATATGAAATAATATCACATTTAACATAATTTAAAATATAATAATCTCATAATGCAACCAGATTATTACAAGGGTATCTTGGTCGGTGTTGGAGATGAATTTTTTTTTACCTTTCAACGTATCTTTGTAATCCTTACAAAGCGGCTTGACATTCCTGACTCATGATTTTACCACTGAACTCTTACAATTTTGAAAAAAATGCAATGATTTTGAATATTCAAGTCATTAAAATTCAGTTTCAGACTTTTTTCCAAAAATGTCTGTGATGAAACCCTGATGGCCCTAATCTGTTTGCATTCTGAAAACCCTATTGTCATTCAAAAATCCTACTGACAAAACAAATTACAAATCGTCAATAAGAATCCAAACTCGAGACTTTGATCAGAATCGGATGTCAACAGCAAACTCCAAACTCAAGACTGGTCAGAATCATCTGTTCATACTAAACTGGAACTGCCAAAAGATTATTAGTGAGGAACACTGATATTGGCTAACTACATCAAGAATGGGAGAAAAAGAATCATCAGGTATCATACTAAAATCTACTATCATTGAGGGTTAACCCTTTGAACCCTAAGCAAAAAAAAATATTTCACCCTCACCCTGGGCTCCCATGTCCACGAACTACCTCACGTTCAACATTCCCAAATAATTCATTTCACTATCACCTACAACAGTCTGATCACCTATTTCATCATCTGTTTCAATTTCAACATCATATTTATTTCCATACGTACTGTTCTTCAACTCACACTGTCTGATGAAATCAACGACAGCGCTAATGTGCCCACGGCTAATTTTTTGAAAAAAAACCAAGGAAAAAGACTAAAAATCATTTCTAAACTGACATTTGTAACTTCCACTACTAGCCAGGCTATTAGTCGATTTCTGATTGGTTAAAAAACCCAGAACCATCATCATACATTTCCCAAAGATTGTTTATAAACAAGACCACATGGAAGCCGGAAAAGCGGCTTCTCAGGTATACGCGTCATGACGTGAAGACGGTAAATCAGCTCATTGGGTTCATAGGGTTAAAATAAAAATTACAGACAGAAGAATCGTAATGATTTGTGTATACAAATTTCTCTACCCACATTAATCTAAAAGGAAGAAGCCGCAGAATTATGACTTGTCAGGCATGGTACATCTGCAGAATTCTGAAAAGAAGCAAAAATAATAATAATTAAAAAAGAAAAGAAAAACAATCCTTGCTTTTTATGTGAATGTATCAGTGCATGAGGCTAGGAGAGAGGAAGTGTGTGGTAGCTTCCACACATGCGCAGTAATCATTATCTATGCATGGTACATGGTCGTGTAAAAGCTATTCTACTTCTTATCATGAAGGGCGATATTCTACAAAAAACTTTTTTTTTGTCATTACCATGCCTGCTTGTCATCCATCTTGTTTTTGGTCAACTGAAGCTACTATAAATATTGTACTTATGAATTAGTAATTTAAAAACCGAGAACTAAATCTCATTTTCTGTTTGTAAAAAGGTTACTACAATTGTACCAAATTTCGTGACATGAAATCATCATTTTGAAATGTTTGTCACAAAATGCAAATCACCCATTTTCACTGAGCAGAGTTTTGTATTTTGGACTTTGAACTTCACTTTTCTTCTAAATTGCAACTGGATGTTCTGTGAGAATTACATGGAAACTTCATTTTCTAAAATCATTTGTTTAACATGAAAAATTCAATCACAAGTTTCCTGGCAATAACAAGACACCTCACAAAACATTTCATCAAGACTTTTACTCATTTAATTCTAACAAAATTTTTTTCATAATTACATAAAGATTCATTTTTACAATATTTAAATACTACCTCTTGTTAGATATTTATAGTTTTATTTGGATTTTAAGTTACCTGTATGAAACCAAGAAAATTACAACTTGAGTAAATATTGAGAAAAAGTGAGCCTCTGTGGTTTAACATGGGACTCTAAAGTTGATGACTGTGGTTGAAAACCCTTTGGAGGCTGGCTCATGCTTGATTATGTGTCAAAATAACCAATGTTTGACTTCCAATAGCTGATTAACAAATCAATGTGCTCTAGGGGTGTATTTAAAACCAAAAATACAAACAATATCGAGAAAATTAAACAAATGCACAGTACATGTACTGGGAACTGAAGAAAAAGAATGGTGACAATCACAAAGTCATTAATAACTCTGCCATGAATACAGTTACATTTTAGGTCATTTTATATAACAGGTATGACAATAAAAGTGGAATTGTCTGAATCAAAGCTTAGTATTTGGCAAGAAAGATATTACCAGTATTTCACTTGTTATATTCTAAAACAGTATCCTATCATCTTTGAATGCTACTCTTCAAAAGACAGAGATGACCAACTATAGCAGAAATCCTCAAAAAGCAATTAGATAAGTGCACGATTCAAGATCATTCTTCAGAAGTCTTCACAAAGCAGGTAGATGAATTCCTCTCATAGTTTGGACTTAACCAGTTTTGAAAAATTGTAATGCATTTGAATGTGGAATCTTAAAATTTTGGTGTTCTATATCTCTAAGAAATGTTTAGAAGAAAACCTTAATGGATGTTTTGAATATTCTCATAACAAAATAATACATAAAAACTTCATTTCAGTCTTGCTGTTATACAACTTGAGCATGCTTCTGTGACAATGGCAGAGATATCAGTAAGCTGAATAGGTTTCACTATATTTGGTGTACTGAATGCAATTCAGCAACATTGAATTTTAAGTTACTTTTCTCCTGAAAATGACAGCCTCTATGTCTTGGGCCTCTTTTTTTTTTTTAAATGAGTCAAGACTGCAATCCATCCACTTTATAGCAAGTTAAATATCAAATAGTTGGCGTTACATTACAGACGTCATTGGGAGCAATAGCTTATTTTAATAGTTGATGTTTAATGACCACTAACAAGAATAAAATAGAGTATATTGGTGTTATTCTGTGGTATGAAATTCTAAAATGCATATGGTAGATTCATAACAAAATATAATTTCAATAGACCCATTGCTGTCCAGTAGTTGCGGCAGAAAACAGTTCTGGATAACTGCTCGGAGAGTAGCCAGGAACTAGATCCATTGCTGTCCAGTAGTTGCAGCAGAAAACAGTTCTGGATAACTGCTTGGAAAGTTGCCAGGAACTAACTGCAATAAATAAATTTGACATACAAGATGGCTGATGTGATGACAACTTCTTGAACAGAATACAAAGATGGATGAATACTGCAGAAAAGAGGCAAACTTATTTCTCTACAATAAAGATAATGGTATCTACAAGTATTTTAAACGGTAAGCACATTTGTATGCACTGGAGACCAGAAAGTTGCCAATGCTTTATTTTTTAGAATTCTAATACTTTAAAAGAATGTCATTGTTCCTACAGCAGGATCTTCTGATAAAGACCTTTTTAGCATGTAAGTTAGTTCTGCCCACTTATAGTACACTTTATGAATGAATTCTTAGTCAAGGAAGCAAGGAAAACTAGCAAACTGCAAAAATTGTCACACCTTTAAAATCTGTTCTGATGAAGTGGTATTCATGTTTATAGCAAAGATTGGTCACATTTTCTTCAAACTGTTTAAAGCTATGTGAAAACAGTTGCTGTAGATTATATGACAAACATGATCACATCCTCTTCAAATCTAACCCCAGTCCTTGGGAAGATTTGCATGTGATGAAAACTAGCATATGTAATGGAAAAGTGCTGTAAGATTTGTGTCCTAAAGTTTCTGTTTGTGGACAAAGTAAATAACTTCCACACTGATACATAACTGTGGACCTTAACACTGCCTTATTTAGCTCATCTTAACTCAGAAAGAAGTTGTAATATAGGTGATTCATATTTACAGAAAATAAATAGAATCGTAGATTGATTGTTCAGATCTTCTGCCGTTCTGGTGTTGACCAGTGCCATCTTGAACAAAGCAACTGAAAATGGAATCCATGGAAAATGCAAGGCCACTCCTTCCCAACAAAGAAAATTTGACAAAATTGGCTTTCTGAAATCTTAAGTTTAATAATTATTTAGCTGCTTTTCTTCCATTGATGTTCTCAACCAACATGTACAGTAAGCGTCGATGGATCAGTAGAATATCAGACTGTATAGCAGGACAGTGGTCCAAAACCTGTTGGAGACTAAATCACATTAGACTGTCAGAAATTACCATAAGTTTGGCATTCAATAACTGAAGATCATTGTGCTCTGGTGTTGTTAAACTATAAAAAAAAACCCACCTACATAATTTTACATTTCCATACTTTGTTGTATGACCTCATAACAATGTTAAAACTGTCTTATTCTGTTTCGTAAGAATGAAAACACTGACAAAACTTGCTGATCTATGCAATTTGTCATATCCTCATAATGCTAAAACACTGGAACAACACTACTGACCAATACTGTTCTTTATCCCTTCGTAACTTAATTAAAAACACTGGAATAATGTTGCTGAGACATTCTTAATCTTTCATCCTCACTGCCAAGAACAACAATGTTGACCTACACCTATCCTGTTGTCTATGTCCTGCCTATAATGTAAAACACTGGAACAGTGTTGCTGACATGTTCTTTACATGCTTGTTAAAGGAAAGACATTCAAGAAGAATGATGCTGAGCCGTGCTAATCATTTTGTTTTTGAAGTAAAATAAAAATATGGAATAACGTCATTGACCCATGTTCTTTATGGCCTGGTAACAAGGTAAAAATATGGAATAACGTCATTGACCCATGTTCTTTATGGCCTGGTAACAAGGTAAAAATATGGAATATCATTGGCAGGTCATGCTCTTCATTGTTATAACAAGGTATAACATTGTTACAGAATCATGTTATTCTTTGTAACAAGATG
The DNA here is from genome assembly GCA_032355785.1 of Symmetromphalus regularis. Taxonomy (NCBI): domain Eukaryota; kingdom Metazoa; phylum Mollusca; class Gastropoda; order Neomphalida; family Neomphalidae; genus Symmetromphalus; species Symmetromphalus regularis. Next base: position 3,495 of record JAULBS010116029.1, on the reverse strand, counting down.
GAAAAAAATTGAAGTTTTAGATGGCGATCTCGTCTTTGACTTTGTAACAAGGTAAAATAGTTGAACAACACTGCTGACTATACCTTATGCCCTTGGCATTGCTGACCTATCCTATGTTTTGTATCCTCATGGCAAGGTCAAAATTAGACAAATATTCCTGACTCGTCCTGTTCTTTATGTGTTTGTAAAAGGGTTTGGACGCAGGAATTATGTTCTGACTCATCCAATTTTTTATATCTTGATAGGATGGTCAGAATACTGGAAAAAGGTTGCTGACCCATCCTGTTCTTTAAATCCTCATAATAGGTCAAAACATTGAAATGATTTTGACTCATCCTATTCTTTGTCTTCAAAATGTCAAAACACTGCAACATTACTGATCCATTCTGGTCTTTTTCTGTTTCGTAAGAACTTGCTATCTGTGCTGTTTGTCATATCCTCATAATGCTAAAACGCTGGAACAACACTGGTGATCAATTATTCTTTATGACTTCATAATTAAATTAAAAACACTGGAACAATGTTAAAACATTAACAAATTACTGATCCATCCTAGAAGAGCTTTGCTGATGCATCCTGTTACTTGTGTCTTCATTACAAATGGAAAATGTGATATATTGCTGACTCAAGCTATTCCTTTTGACTTAATAATGAGATAAAAACTGGAACAACATTACTAATCCATTCTGTTCTTATGCCCTCATAACAAGGACAAAACACTGGAGCATTGTTACTTGTCTATGATATTCTTTCTGATCTAATAACTAGCTAAAAATATGGAACATAGTTACAGATGCATGCTGTACTTTATACCCTTGTATCAAGGTAGAAATGATCAAGAACAATGAAGTTAAGTCAGCTACTCTGTCATCTTAATAAGGTTGAAACACTCCCAGAAATATATTGCTGAGTCATGTTTTTTTTAATCTAAGATGTTAAAACGGATCTTAAAAATGGTTTCAAAGTGCTATTTGTTCTTACAACAAGGTAAAAACAATTGAGAACAGCTAAATCAATTTTTTGTCCTTCAATAAGGTATAATCACTGGAACAGAATTGCTCAGCCATCTGTCCTTGTAACAAGGTAAAACAGTTGAAGAATATTGCTGATCTATCAGACATTGGAACTGGGGCGGCAATTGCCCCCTTGGATTAAAAATAAATAAATCTGTAATTTATTTGGTGTGAGTTCAGGATCTGGACAACATTCACCTCCCCAATATTAATTTTCTTCCGATGCTTCTGTCTTTGCTATTCTTTTTGACATGATATAAAAGCACTCTGGAACATCATAGCCAAGCCATCTATTGGTTGTTCACCACAGGGAAAAAGGTAAAAATGCTGGAATGTTGCTAACAAGGTAAACATGATTCTGGAATAACATTGTTACTAAACTATATTTTTTAGTCCAAGGAAACCAGTTTGCCAGCGATTAATGTGCTTAAGAATGTGAGGTATTGCAGAACAAAAGAAAAGTATATCAAATTATATGCACATCCGTTACTACTACAGTAACTGTATTGTTTCATGGTGAATGTACTTCAATACAGGTATTTTTTAAATTATTTTCAGACAAGTAGAAAAGGTATCTTTATTAATGCATGCCATGTGTACATACAAAGAAAAAGATTTTTCATTAGTGTTTTAAATATATTGCACAGAAGTTAATATTTATGAAGAAATGTTGAACTATAAATTCTAATTGTAATTTGTATGTTTTGTTTTAATTCTTTTTTTCTTTTCTTTTTTCAAATAAAAATTTAATACTTTTTGATGAAGACACGGCCAGATTTAGACCTTGGGGGTCCCAAGGCACTTCAGGTTCAGGGGTCCCTCTGCATAGAAATTAAATTAAACCACAAATAAAAAAAAATGAATGAATAGAACACATTTTAAATTTTTTAATAATAAAGGAAGTCCTTAGTTTGGGAGGATGGCCCAGGTCATTTGGCCCCCTTTGCCCCTTTATAAATCTGGCCCTGCCTGAAGACAAACTATTTAATATTTTATAATGTTGGATGATGTTTAGTCTGTCTTTAATCATGTTAATGTTTAGTATGTCTTTAATGATGTTAATTCAAGATAAATCTTCTGAGTTGTAAAATTTATTTTTGATGATTGTATTTAATTTTCTAAGATTTTTCTTTTGTCTTTCAGGTATCACAGTGTTCCTTCCAGAAATCCAAGATGTCAAAATTGTCACGAATGGGTGTTACTGGTGTTTGCAAAACACCATTTTAACACGAGCTAAACTACAAAGTATTGGAACTATTTCCATGTCATCAGACATTTCTCACATCGATTATGACTGGCAGAAGATTTGGTTCACAACATGGTTGCCACATTCAGAGACAATGTTACAGCTGTGTGTGTTTCTAGTATGGAATTGGACTGGCATTTTCAAAGCATATTGTATACTGACCTGCTCTTTACTTATGTACGAACTTTTCGGAAACATTTTTACTCTGTGTAAATATACCCCATACAAAAAATTAAACGGAAACCTATTAACCATGAAAAATGAATTATCGTTAACATATTTTTCGATATGAAAAAAAGCCTTTGATAGTATGTATAAGTACGGGATTTTAAAAGCCTTTAGTTTCAGAGGTTGTTTCATTTAAAAAAAAAAAATTAGAAGTCGCTTTTTAAATGATAGATCTTTTAATGTTCAAGTGAAATTATCTTATTCTAAGCCGTTTGCACATGAATTTCTCTAGGTGCTTTATTCAAGAGTAGATAACTAACTCATAACAGCCATTGTTAACTGTTGATGTGTCAGCTGCGTGGTTAAAGTTTAACAACATGTCAAATTATTTGTAACAGTATTCTTAAATGTTATTTCATTTTCAGTTAACTAGCTGTCCACTAATTTTTTTTATGAGTAGTATATTTTACATTTCCCACAAAACATCTTGATAAGGCAGGTCTCTTTTAATATGCAGTGTCATTATTGCAGACCTGTATAAAATATTAGAAAATACTTTCCAATCCATGGAAATGTGTAAGAAGTTATAAACATGGGGAGTAGCAGTTGTAATAACATTTCTGTTTAATTGTGTTAAGACCCTATGAAAATAATTGCTTTAATAGACCTCATAATTAATGGCAGCAGATACCAGAATGACTTAATGGCAGCAGATACCAGAATGGCTAATAAAGTTGTAGTATAATTGGTTTATGCCAGTATTTAAAAGACATGATATGTATAGCTACTAATTTTCGTTTATATGTATATGCATATGTATATATTGTAGAAGGTGGTTTGTTTGAAATAAACCTTTGATTGGGATGGCGATACGAAAGTGTGTCTTTTTATACGAAAGTGTGTCTTTTTATCTTCTAAAAAGAAAATTGTATTCTGTTGGGTGCCCAGTCATGTTGGCATTATAGGTAATGAAAAGTCAGACGTTATTGTTTTTTAAAGGAGACCGATTTTTACAGAAAATTAGTTTTTTCATGGTCTTAATTTGTTTCGTTAATATATTGTGTATAC
>JAULBS010116018.1:0-14612 GCA_032355785.1 Symmetromphalus regularis | reverse complement strand
GTGTGTGTGTGTGTGTGTGTGTGTGTGTGTGTGTGTGTGTGTGTGTGTGTGTGTGTGTGTGTGTGTGTTATTTTTTTTATATATGTTTTGAGATGAAATCATTCCTTTTAATGGCAGACACCAGTATGTTTAACTGCAATATGAACGATATTTAAAATAAATTAATATTTATAGAATTTAAAATAAAATCATAAAAAGAAAAGATCTGAATTACGATTTATTGTTTTCTTCCTTTAATTACAGCGTATAAAACAAATATTTCAACTGCCTTCTGTGAGCAAATCAAATCATGTTATTTAATCATATACCAAAAAAATGATTTTATTTATCTCTTCTCACCACTCACGTGTTCTATCCCCCTTTATCAGATACTTTCTTCTGGAAATGTTTGACGATACCAGCTCGGCACGAAATGAAACCACCGTCTTGATTGGTTGGTTTTCTAAGACAGCGATGTCATTCTGACGCATACGAGAAAGTGTGGCGCTCGTGAGCTGCGTATGTGACACACATCCACCCAAAGTGACACTCAATTGTAGCTCTGTGTCGGAAAAATTGCGGGGAAAAAATCGTAACATGGAATGGGCAATGGACTGGCCGACAGGTCTTCGTGCAACATTACCATGGTACAGGTAGATTTTGTTTCATTTTTATACTATATTATTAGATAATATTATCCTGTTTTACTATCTAAAAAAAAAACGTTATTAAAAAAACTAAATTAAAATTAAAAATATTATATTATGTGTCAAATAACAGAAATAATTTATGATTTTCAACTTTTTATAATATAGGTTATTACCATTTATTTTTTATAGTTATTTATTCATAAATATGTTTAAATAAAACGATATAAATTTTAAATTTCATAATAATATAAAGATTTAATATTTTTAATAAATTATATTTAAGAAAATATGAATGTAATTAATTGTTTTAAATACAATATTTTAAAATATGACACTAATAGGAAAATATTGATAATACAAATTATGTTGTTTGAGTATTTTTGTTTCGTGTTGATTAAAAGAACTGCGTGCTTTGTTATTTACCATTAATACATTTTTTTTTATGTCTAATTCTTTTTCATATTTATCGCTGTCTAAATATATTTTATAGATAAAATTAAATGGTTTTATATTCAAAACATTTAAATTGATAATCGTATCAAACACTGACAACAATTTAATTGTCGCTGTTTAATATTTTGACAACTGATATTTAGGGAAGCTATTGTATATAAATAATAATTAATACCTTTTTACAATGTGTTTTATTAATTTGTTTTGTTTTCCCAAGATTTGTAGAGTTTATTAAATATTTTAGTTCATTAAAAATGTTATTAACTTTCAAACAATTCTGATGTTATAATAATTTGTATTATACAATCATACCGTAGCGACATTTATTATTGTTTGTTTCATTGTGTAATACGTATTTACATGACATATCATATCAGCTGTTAATTTTAATATATTTGAAGATATGAATTATTTGCTTTTTGAACAATTGCAAATATAATAATAAAAATAAATATTGTTGGAATACATTTTAGTATATTTTAAATGTTAGTATTTGTATTTTCCACCATATTTATTATAATCTTAGTTTTGCATATATCATTTATTGAGTCCAGGAGAGCCTAGAAGACTATTATTTTTATAAACCTGTTTGTTGTCTTTATATTGTATTAAAAATCCATTTCACTGAACAATATTAACTCCAGTCCTTCACCACTGTAGGGAATGAGATTTATAATAATTATCTAATATCGCAAATTGATTTATACATTCAAGATAAGAGAAATCTAGATAAGTTCGGCTATTTCACAGTATAATTGATTACCTATTAATGTTCGTGGCTTACCGCCATTTAGAAATGTAAAACAACTAACGTTTTATCCTGTTCAAAAACGTATTTCTGTATAATGCAGAGTTCAAAATGTGCTGCACGATAAAACAGATGTAATAAGACATATTTAGAATGAGAACGTGTAATTAATTTAAGTAATAAATAAATATATAGAAATACTGAAATAAGTTCGGTAATTGAAATATAATAGTAATATAACTGGGAATAAGATTACTAGTATTGAAAGTGTAATTAAATTAACTAGAGAAGAATATACAGTCATACTGAAATGCATACGTTAATAGTAATGTAATGCAGTTGGGAATACGATTAATGCATGTATAATTAAATTAAGTAGTGAAGAATGTATACTCATACTGAAACCCGTATGATAATAGTAACGTAATGCAGATGGGAAAAACATTATTGAATGTATTAATAAACTAAGTATTAAATGGTGTATTTTAATTATGGTTAGTAACTAATCGGTTATTTACGTGGTAGTCACAACTAAAGTGGGATTAAATTTTCCGACTGTCATATAAATCATTATAGGAAATTCTAACTACCATAAATATTAATCCTAACCCTCTGTTAAAAATAATTTAATTTTCATTTTTTTTTTAATATGTTTTTAATTAATATATTTTCTCATCAAATAAGGGTTGGGTTTACAGTTACACTTTTTTAAATATGATTTCTTCTACAGCGATAGATAGAGACGGGTATATGTTGAATATATCCTCTGTGTATTTTCGAAAGAGTTATAAAATAATTAATTGTATTTAAAAGTGTGATACTTATTGATTCATAAGTACAGAAAAACATGTTTATAATAACAATTTATAAATATCGTATTTGGTTCGAAATAACAACCATCATAATAGGCCACCGTTTAGAAAATTAATTTATTTTAATTATTTTCGCAATGTTATGTTTAAAGGCAGTCAAATAACTTGTTTCTCTTTACTTAATACATTATTATGTTAAATTTATTTGATCAGGAATTATTCTAGCTCTAAACATTTAACTAGTTTTAACAGAAAAATGTACACTGATAAAATACAAAATAATAAACATCTTAAATTAAAAAAGACGACATTTAATGGAAAACATTTCTAGACATTGCACTAATACGAGGAAAACCCATGTTGTAAAAATATCCTGTTAAAGATGCGTGGAATAACAGTTACAAAAAGAGAAACATTCATTTTTATAAACAAACTGCCTTAACAAAGTAATTAATTTGTATTATTTTGAAATATTAGTCATCGTTCCGCTATTGTAAATCAGTTCTATAATATATATTTATAATTTAACCATAGTGTGACTCCTAATAGCTGATATTTATTTTTGTGTTGGGAGATCGGTAACAAAATAATCAATAAATTATTCTGAAATATACTGCACAATTTTCAGGTGATAAAACTGTTTACAGAATACTAAACAAGTTAATGTAATAATAAACCAAGAAGAAGACTCTTGAACATGATCTTCTTTCAGAAGGTTATTTTAAGTAACACTGGTATTATTTTCTTCCAAATGGGAATTGGACTAATTGGAAATTATACAGAATAGAACAACACCACGTGTATAATGTATTTATGTTCCATTCTATATGACGTACGTTTAAAAAAAATTATATATCGATTTATTTTTTTCCTTTAAAAAAAAATGGCATAATTATAATCTTGATGAAAAGGTTCTGGAAGCAACTTTAATATAATAATGTTGATCAATCCTAAATATATTAAAAACGGAAATATTATTATTTTTATATAGATCCTTTTCTATAATAAAGTTGGTGAGATAAACATTTATATTTATACACCTAACTTCTAATCTTGTAAATAGGTTTTTCTCAGTAATACTAGAAATACTGATCGTTAATTAAAAATTTACATACAAAAATGCAGACGAAACCGTACTATTAATATTTTCCACAATTAACATCAAATAAACGATTTTAAAAAGTGTTAAATGATCGTCCTACGTTTTAACGTTTACATAATTAGAATAGCCACGTTATTAAAATGTCATAACCAAAATATATGTAAAAGACTCTTTCCAAAGGTGTGATAAAATACGATCATGAATCATTTATTAAAACAGTGCTGATTCCAGGTGTTCTGAAACATGAACGTATCCTGCTTATTGCATGATGTATAAGGTGCTATGGGGTGAATCTGTTTTTAATGTTCAGTTACTACTGCCTTCTGTCTGATTGTATAAAACTCTTTGCAGTATTTCCCAACAATTAAATTTGAAAAACAAAAATATACGTTATTATGCTGATTTCCATTGGTACAAATATCAACCGTGTATTTCTGGAATACACAGAGAACCAAATATAAGGCACATTGTATAACAATATTTCTCTTTAACTTACACTTATTTAAATGATGTAAGAAATCGTCAAAAACATTTATTCGGCCGTCTCTGAATGGCTTAAATATCTTTGGTAAAACTGTACCTCGGTGGATAACGTTCAGGTAGTGTCATAGACTATATAACAATCTTTGCTATAATATTATTTCCCTTAAATTACATTTGATTATGATGTTAAGGCTCGCGAAAACACATAAACACGATGGTTTAAATACACACCGTGTATTTTTTTAGTAAATGCGTGTACGTGAACGGGTAACAACTGCTAGTATGTTATTATTGTCGGTAATGAGAAATGATAAAGTGGCGAGCCCCTCAAAACATGAATCTCTGGGGCAGTGTGCGAGCACGCGACAACTGAATGACAATTATGGGTTTACGCTGAACGCTGACACTTGAGATGGAAAGCCTGCCGTGATGACGGGTGGTGCTTGGGGTTTTACCTCCACATCGGCGGATCCAAGGACAAGGCCCAACCTTTACATGTCAAAAAATAATATAATAATAATAATAAAATCAGTAATAATAATAAAAAGAAGAAGAATTTTCGCATTAAAATTAGATCTTAATTTACTTTCCACATCCAAATGTTTGTTTTTATTTGGGGTGTTTTTGTTTTTTTTCTTTATTAACGTTTTCATTGTCTACCCCTTTCAACATTCCTGAATCCAACCTGGACTTAACGGAGGGCCATACGGATCCAGGGACGCTTCGCCTATTTTTGGTCAATAATTTGTTTAACTATAAACTATAGTGTGGAATAGCGAAAAAAAAAGATTGATTGAAATATATTTTATTGCATATAAAATACTCAAAAAGATTGGGTACAAGTTATCCAACTAATTATATTATAGGATTATATTATAGGATTTCGTTTTACTCTCTTCAGTTTCGACCCTCTCTTTTCTAAAATTGTGGATCTGCCACTGGTTCATGCTCCCAATGTAACTAACGGTGTACATTCAGGTGGAATGGACAGCACGTGTTGAGGAACCGCGTGGCATGGAGCAGTGATGTATTTGTGTTGGGTATGGAACATTGTTTGAGCGCTTTTCACTTCATTTCCAATGTGACACACCGGACAGGCTCCCTTGTTGGACACAAAGAAAGCATTCTCCTTCCTTGACGTTTCATCAGTAAGCGGTCACGTCATGACGATGGTCGAGAATTAACTAGTAATGACCGGACTGCCCAGTACTTTACTGTACTTCATTGTTAGTTTGAGATAGTTGCCAGAATCCTGGTTCCTCATAAAACCTTTCCCACCTAACGTATACTAAGTAAAATAGCAATTTATTGTTCCTTGTCCTAGTAGAGACTCAGTGGTCCAGCGGTAGAACGTCGGACTCTCAAGCTGATGACAGTGGTTCAAATCTAGCTGGAGATAGGCTACGTGTAAAAATAACCAAATGTTTGACATCTAATAGCTGATGATTAAAAAATCAATGTGCTCTAATAGTGTCTTTAAAACAAAACACCGCCCCCCCCCCCAAAAAAAAAAGTTCATTGCCCTCGACAAAATTTCCGACAGTTCTTCAGTATGTTTCTATAAATTTGTATAAAACTGTATTTTCATCACTTGCACATTTCCTGTATTTGGTAGAACTATTTCTCACAAAGATTTTTTTTTAAATAATCCAATAAAAAAACTTTCATCTGTCCATATACTCTTCTAAGTTCTGATACTAAATATGGTTGTGATATTGAAACACATTTAAAGATATCTCTAGCATAGCATTTGGGTTTAAAGCACACTAAGGATCGTTTTGAAGTCAAAGTATCCTCTGATTCTAGTGTTAATTATATATTCCGTTGGCTGGTTGATGTTATAGGTCAAAGGATACACTAGATTCCTGACTGCTAACAGAAAAAAAAGAGTAGGCTATGTGGCAGCAGAGTTTTTTAAAAACCATGCATCGAAATTGAGATTTAATAGCGATTAAATAACGTGTAGGGTTGTCTTAAAACAAAATAAATCCCTAAAATTTATAGACTTTGCATTTGGATGACGTGTTTTGTGTTTTGCCATTGTACGTGTGACAAAATTGTCTTTCCTCTGTGCTAGTTTAGAACACATGCATGTACTGACAAGATCACATGTTGTGTCTATGATAGACATGCTTGACAGTACCTATTTTCACTTTATCGACAGAACGTAACAAGGACGTGTATACTTATGTTGTATTTATACAGACTTATCCGATAACACTGGACAAAACATATTAAATAATTTGACTCGAATTGACAGAATCTAATTCTTGTCCAAAAGTGTTATGACGGTTTGTTGATAAGGACAATGATAGCCATGGTTTTGAGACTTGCTTTATTTCTATCAAACTCGCATATGTGGATAGTGAAAATCAGAAAACTACATTGACAGCCATTTCTATACAAGAATATGCTATTTTGATCAAACCGAGATAATTTGTATACAGTTATATCAATCTCGTTTAACTGAAGACATTTGATTAGGTGTGACATACAAGACAGCAACTAACTCACTGTGCTTAATTTGAAATGTACATAGTGTGAAAAAGGAACTCTTGACCTTGTTGGTAATCTGATTTCCAAGAAAACATATAGGCAAAAACTTCAGCTCCTGTGACAAGCTGGTCTAATGAACTGGTGATAGTATTTTAATGTTCTCTTCCAGCGCTATCTTGATATCACATTCTGCTGTCATGGGTACAACCTAAGTCATGGGGTAGAGCATATGCCAAACATATCTTCAGAGGCTAGACCCCAAGGACTAAATCATATATCTTTTGGCTATTACGCGAAGAAAGAATGGACAAAATACCTAGCTCCAACTTTCTGGTTGATCGATAGTCCAACAGTTAAATACGATGATTACCTTGTGGGATTACTGAAGAAATATTTGGACATGTGCAACAACTGGTTCCATTACAGTTAAACCTGCCATGTTTGGCTCGTTTGGCGCCACGTCGTCTGCCACAGTCAAACAGACGTCGCCGTTTCCAAGGTTAAAGAGGACTGCCGCCTTGTCCAAGGACAAAGAACTGCTGGTATTCACAAGGATGTCACTCGTCTTTGCCAGAAACCAACACAGTGTATTTAGGAACTTGGTTGCTGTTCTCTCCTTGGCTTCTTTACCAGCGAAAGTCGAATCCTCTTTGATCAATGGTTTACAAATGTTTGGCTCATTCGTGCGTTGCTTCAACACAAACGAATTTTTCGGTGGTGTTTAAGTATTGTATTTAGGATTGGATTTTGAAATATGTTACTTCGTGGGAATTAATTTCTTGTTAGAACATATACTGGTGAATATCAGTTATTCGCTTTTATCATGGCTGAAACAATTCTACTTGTCAAAAGTCTGATTATAATGTATTACTGTCTTGTGAACTCACATTATTGCTATGACAAGTAACATGCAGGTCTTTCTTTCTTTTCTCCTTATATCTTTATCTTAGTCTCCCTGTTTCTTTCTTTCTCGCTCATTGTCTTATTTCTGTCTATTTAGGTATGTCTACGTTAGAGTGAAGAACATTGTATTTTTCATTCTTTGATAAACCTGGCAACCATTTAATAAAGCTCAGCATCAAACTCGAAGACTGTTTTGAGTCTGAGTTCAGTTTTTAAATTATAATCCAAATGGGATGGTTATTCAGAATCTTACCTTTTATATTGTATAAATAGTTTTATAATCTAGGCGAAAACAGATTTAATAATTAAAAGTTCTGTCATGAACATTTAGTTACATATCTATTTCAAGAGTGATCTTTTTTGGTGTATTCTCTCACATTAAAGTGTTTGATAAAGTCATTTTGATTTTATACGGATTAGTTACATTTTTAAAATTGCATAAAAAGATTATGGAAATAGTTTGCGAAAACTTGTTAAGAATGAAATAAAATGTAAATTAAAAAGGTTCGTCGATGTTTCTTCCCAGTGCTCTACAACAAACCTTTATATAACAGTCACCTAACTGACCTATCAAAATGGCTGTTATGAACAAGTAGCTTTTGTATACAGGTTATTTGTACTATAAAAGGAATACACTGGGCCGTAGTATAGAATAGAGGTTTATTGTGGTTAAATCTGAATGGCAAAACTGTTATAATATTCAAAACATGTTATGTTCTTCTTTTCCAACAATATATCTTTGACAGGCTGAAGGCATAGTTTTAAAACATGAGTATGTTTAAATAATTGAACAACGTCAATAACTAGTTTCCTTAATGCTTAAGAGACTGGTACAGATAGGATCAGAACTGAAATGCAGTAACATATCTAACTCTCTTTCACTTCAGTTCCAGAGATTCAATATAAACATTAGTATACTTTCTGAAGGTATGAAATTCCTTGCATGCTTATGAAAACGTAATCACCTCTTCAACTATATTCTATGTAACTCATATCCTGTTACTTAAAAGCTATTCTCAAAATACTGATTATCTATAGATTGGTTAATATCTGTGTTCAGAAAGCTTGTAAACTTCAAATCAAGGCACGACACCTGTAAGATAAATTTTAAAAATTAATCAGTGTACAAGAAGGAAATTTAGAAACACGAGATTTATGGCGTTTCTTCAGTATGAACAAAATGTTCAAATCGCCTTCAGGACTATGGGGAAAACGCCATTAAGAATTGATACTGTCTATTAGAGTATTTGAAACATAGTTAGTGCGGCGCTTAGGTTATTGTTACAGCGAGAACCAGGTCTTTTCAGAGGTTAATTTATTTAGGATGTGTATTGTGTTTTTAAAGCACTTTTCAAAATGATTCATCAATATTAGCGAAGCTATTTCTGGTATGCTAGACATGGCATTCTCTGCATTCATGAACTGAGAGTAAATCTAGAAAACAAAACCACACTGATTTCAGCAAGGAATGTTTCAAGATATTCACTTGTCCCTTGCGGGTTTGCGATATTAACATGGAAAGGCAACAAGAAAAATGTGTATGCTCTTGGTGATTCTTGTGATATAATTTTATCTAATATGTAAATGCATGTATAATAGTATCTTGTTATTTTGTTTTGTCATTCTCTTTACTTGAAGATGTTTGAAATACACACTTAAACTTCAAGTATTTTTTTATTATTTTTAAACAAAATGTTTTATATATATTTTTTTCGTTTTAAATTATTGTTGTCCTGAAACAAATGTTTTGTTGTCATATTCAAGTGTATAATTATAATTATTGTTTTAAACATAAAAATTTGATTGTAAAACATATACATACATCCGTTGTTCATATACATATACATACATTTCTAATAAATTCTCAAGTATATAAATACAGTGAATTAAAAATACATATATATTATTAAACATATAAATATATTTATTGTCATTCAGAAATATATTAATACAGTGATTTCTGTTCTCAAACCTATAAATGCATTTGTTTTTCAGAAACATTTATGCATTGATTAAGAAACATAAACACATTGATTGTTATTCCAAAACAGAAAAAGACAAACATATAAATGAACGCACATGTATTGTTATTTTTAAACACACACATACATTGTTTTTTCTGAACATATAAAGACACTGATTATTTATAAATATGGATTGCTTCTCGTAAACATATGGATGCATTGGTTTTTATTCAAAAATATATTAAAGCATTACTTGTTTTTCTAAAATATATAAATATATTGATTAAAACAAATTAAACATAAATACGTTGAATTATTTTCAAACATAAAAATACATTGGCTGCCTTCTTAAAAAAACCAATACATTGAATTTTTTTATTAAACATGTGCTTACATGTATTGTTACTCAGAAACATACATACATAAACTGTTATTCTCAAATATAAATACATCTGTTATTGAGGAATATACAAATGTATTGTTATTGATGAATATATAAATACATTGATATTTATTCATAAAGTTTGTTTTATTTAACGACGCCTCAAGAGCACATTGATTATTATCTTATCGTCGGCTATTCGACGTCAATGATATTTATTTATAAATATATAATCGTATGGATTGTTATTCAAAAACATGTAAAAACAGCCTGTTATTTACAAAAATATAATACGTGTATTTTTGTATCAAAAATATAAATACATTTATTCTTATTTAGAAACATATAAATACCTTTACTGTTATTCAGAAACACATAAATAGATTGATTTTTAGTATTAAACATTTATTGTTATCTCGAAACATATAAATATATAGATTTTTTATAATTAAAAACGCAAATACATTTATTGTTATTAATACGCATATGGAGACATCGAATGAACATACAGAACATTTGTAGAACATATAAATACATTGAATTGCTATTCACAGATATTATAAATGCTTGTAATTTCTTCATAGATATAAACAATTTTGACTGTTATTACCAAACATACAGGTGCACTGATTGTTATTACCTAACATATAAAAACATTGTTATTCAGAAACTAAAATATAGTCGATTGGTATTCTAAAATATATAATGGTAAAATAAATATATTTTTGTTATACTTTACAGTTATTTCCAAACAAATATTAATTCTTGTTATTTACAGACCATTTTTATGATGATTTTATAAAACGAAGTTAAAAGATTTGTTTTAGAAAAAAATATATATATTTCACTTTGTATATAGATATACATTCGCAGGTTATTTGTCCTTTTATGACTCAACTTCAAATTAATAATTATTATTATTTATTAAATTTCAATAACACAGCTATCACTGTGATCAAAACTGTTTCTGTAAATGCATGAGAGTTTACATTTTTCATACAATTATCATGACCACTCGACCCTTGGTTGTCAAGCCTTTGTTTCCACTAAAAGTGTGAAATAAGAAGGGGAAAAAACAGGGTATTACTGTAATGATACGTCATAAAAATGTACCTGCTTCTGAGAGTATAGCATTAAAACAAATTGAACGCTTTCAGGAACACTTCTTCTTCTTTACGCTCTCAGACCATGACACTGATTCTAAATATACCCAGGTTTGTTTAAGATTACCATCCTCGTAGATCTTAGTTTCTCGAGGTAAATATGTATGCCAGATTGTTGTGAGTTTATTTTTATTTTATTTTTTTCTGTTGCATACAAGGGTACTTCAAAATGTTCTCGGCCTAACCCAGAAAACGTCAAAGGATAAATATCGTTCTTGCATTATTTTTCAACATAGACTCCTTTAACTTCAATGCACATGGTCCACACGTGTTCAAGCTTCGCTATCCCTTCGTGGAAGGTCACCAGATACTAATCAACAGCATGGATGACTTCATCATCATTCTGAAAATGGGGACCGCGCAAGTGGGATTTTAGTTTGGGAAATAGAAGTCAGACGGTGCCAGGTCGAGTGAGTAAGGTGCATGGAGCAACAGTTCAAAACCACATCTGGCTGCTTCTGTCACTGCTACCTGTGCTGTGTGGACGAGCGCATTGTCCTGGAGAAACAACACATCAGCTTGGAGCTTTCTTATCCTTTTTTTCTTTGATTGCAAAGAAATGACGACAAACATTTGAGTTTTTGTGGACAATGATATAAGGCTTTAAAATACATGTATACAGTAATGAGGACGTTTGGACGTTGCTTATACACTTTTTTGAAGGATTACTTGAATATTATAAACAGAAACTATAAAACCGTATCTCTACATAAGGCAGAGTCCAAAAGAAATATAAGCTAAATATTGTAACCCTGCTGAGACAGCTTTGGTGCTGAGAACATATTCACTAATGCAAATTATAGGAGAAATATTTTAAATTGTTTGCTGTTCTTTTATTTGCCCTTGGGGAGAAAACATTCTACTAAGTGCTTGTGCATCATCAATGACACTGGCGATCAAATGGAAAGGATTGAGTTTCGTGTCTGTAATGAGTGCAAATGTGTTAGTAATAAACATGGAAAGTCAATAGAAACCTTCACACATGCTACGGTGCAATGAATAACAAGCGACAAAGTGCCCCGACACCGATTACCCTAGCCGTCCTCTCAAGCCATGCTTTTCAACACTATCAAATCAAATTTACCAATGAATATTTACGCCAATTGTCTTTGAGTTAACTTTAATTTAAGATGCCGTGAGAGTTTCGTTTTTGAGTTGGGGGCAATCACAGATGAGTATTACCGATTGCTTATTCGCATGTCAGAGCCGCATTTGCACGTGAGCGGAAGCATATGTCGCAATTTGCATGTAATACTTTATTTCTTGGTCTATGCATGCGTTAATTGATTTTATCACTTTGTCGTCCGCAGGGGACGGTCCGTGTTAGCCTATCGAAATGATTGAAAGGTATCTTTTCTTGTCGAATTACCAGAAAGCATTGGATGATGACTTCTCGCGCTTTCTCGCGGGACAAACACGTTCGGCCATTGTGAAAAACGGCACTTCTAAGCTCGATGAACTCAAGGGATTTGGCTGAAATTGACATTGTCAATTTTTTGTTTTAACATATGACACGTTGCCTTTAAGAAAGTAGCTAATATGTCCTTGGTGACTGGAAGGAAATGCTCTGTTCGTGACTGGTCGTCGTATATACAAGAAAAAAAGACGCCCAAACTTTCTGATTGCTTTTGCATTTGTGTAAGCTGTAAAGAGTTGAATTACGCATATCATTTGGTTATTTAGACACTTAGGAACTAGCTTGCTATGTGAAAGTTATAGAAATTATTACATTAATATGCTTCCATAAATACAATATATAGACATGTTTGCATAAGTTATATGGAACATATCATTGTTAGTATTTGTACACAGGAGTTAGTTGGCTTTCCGTAATTCTTAGAAGGTTCCACATCAACGCTTTACTTTAAACGGGCAACGTATACTTTTTTTGTGCTTTAGTTAATAATGGATTAGACAAATCTGGATATTGCAATATTCAACAAAACACCAAATTCAGCCATATAATTTTCCAAACGATTAAAATGGTAACATTATATTCATATATTACATAAATTATTAACTTGATTTTTAAAAACATCCTTCATTATAAGCAATATATCAATTACCAATTTTACTGATACCAACATCTTTATATAGGAACAATTTTGTATAAAAGCTATCTTTGATTTTATACTTAAAATTAATAATCATTATTTTAATTTTATATTCACATAAGGCACACGAAGAAAATGCATCATCTTGTCCTTAAAATGTCGATCCACCCTTACCATTAGATCTAACACAGTAAGATCTAAAACATGTCAATACTCAAATGCACGTCTAAACAATTCGAAACGACAAAACTGTTATCTTGCTCAGTAATGTTTCTGTACAAAGCAGAATCTTGCTCAGTAATGTATCTGTACAAAGCAGAATGTATAAATAAACTGTGAGAGTCTGCAATCATGATTCATTGTCAGAATAGATGATGTTTAACATTAGCTCCATCTTGAATTCAGATTAGTTTAAAACAGTAAATATGCGTGTGATATCATAATGTATCTTAAGAGGTGAAGCCTCAGTAGTCTAGTGCTAGGACATCGGACTGTCATGGTGAAGACAGCGGTTCAAACCCGCTCCTATTTACCACGTTTAAAAATTAACCGAATGTTTGACATCAAATAGCCGATCATTAATAAATGACTGTGTTCTAATGGTATCGTTGAACAACAAATCCCAAATAATCTTAAACAATACTATCTTCTCTCATTTTGTTCAGTTTCTTTAAAGAGAATATAATTCTGATTATTATGTTCAATATCAATTGCAAGAACATTTTTCCAGAGCTTTGTTTTACCAACTACACCCATCATGGTTAGAACTTGAGCTAACACATTTGTTCAAGACAGAAAAGACGTGAAACAAATGGAATGGACACTCACTTCAAAAATAGCACCATTTTACCTTCATGAATCTTTAAGTTACGTCACCTGTTCTGGCTGATAAGATATTTTTTCTATACAACAATATCTCGATTATATTTATGCATTAACAAAATAGACAGATCAATCAACAAAGAGGATTAACAATAAACATTAATTTCAACGGTTAATCCTCAGTTATAAAGAACTGAAAGCAAACAAAATTATAAATGGCGCCAGGTCCTCTAGACATCTTTGCAGCCTTGAGGACGTGTTATCATTGGGTCAGAGTTCCTTTATGTACTCTGGCTTGTCAAAGGACGAGGGCAAGTCCTGACGGTCTGCTGGCAAAAAGCGAGAAATAATATGTTTATTTTGTCACCACTTGTATCTGATATGGCGACACTTTGTATGGAGACTAGTCCAATAAATCTCATTCTGTCTGATGCGAATGTGGCTAGCTTGAAAAGCTGTGATATAAATTGCCTTCAGATAGCTTCGTTGATACCGACCTCCGTGGCGCAGTGGTTAAGCTATCGGACTCGAAGCTGGTAGGTACTGAGATCAAATCTCAGTCGAGGCATGGGATTTTTAATCTCAGTATCGGCTCCAACCC